>JAVFBX010216570.1:0-11622 GCA_034783855.1 Mopalia kennerleyi | reverse complement strand
ACAAAGATTTAACAATAATATATCTGCTCTAATCTTATTAATTCACAAAGATTTAACAATAATATATCTGCTCTAATTTCTATTAATCAACATCCACTGAATATAATTTGCCTACTAAAAAAAAATCATTTATGTGAAATCTATGCAACAGCCAAGAAAAACTAAAAAAAAAAACTATGGTTACATTGTCATCGTGTACATATATTAATAAACAATGAGATATTGTACTCGACGGTGCAGACAATGCTTAATATACCGGAAACGTCGAAAACCAGCAACCGTATTGCACAGAATACTGATTGGATAATTGCTGTGCAGTAGAACAATAGCCCAGAATACAGTGAAGGAAATACACAACAAAAAGACAATAGCTATATCGGAGAACAATAAACAACTGCCCACCTATATACGTCTATGGCAAGCCGTTTTTTCACTTATACCTTTATTGTATGGCAGGCGAGGTGTTTCAATATTAAATAAATTATATTTGTTTGAAAAAGTTAATATGCTTGAATAAAAACGTAATACATGTTCTAACATTCTGCATTTGCCTTCAACAAATTTACATTTTAATTGTATATAAGTAATTTATGTTCTAAAATTCTGCATTTGCATTAACACATTTATATATATGTGTTGTCTACATATTTATATTTGTTCATGAATTTATATATTTACTGTCCACATTTTTATATTTGCTCATGAAACAGTTTAAATTGTTATGTTATAAAACTGCCTCCTGAGAAATATAATTATTTAAACAAAGACATTCATAAGGCGAGATTTCATTGGATGACTGTTTCAAATCCGATAGCCCCGGAAAACTGTGACCGCACAGTCTAAAAACTTCCGTTAATGAGCGGAATTTTTGTTATTTCTCCCTGTGGATGCCAAGCCACAGTAACAAATTCACCCTCCATTTACCCGCAATTTTAAGACTGCAACAAGTGGTGTTGAGGTCAAACGCGCCACTGATAACACAGGCATATTGATATAATCCAATGAAACTTCGCGTAACATTTATCAATGGCTGAACCATTAGGATATCCCATAATGCACTCTTGCAATAAATATATTTAAGTGCGTTTTGAAGACATTTAAAAATTCATGCATATAAATCCAAATGATAGCATACATATAACAACTTTTACAACAAATATATAAAAAAATATCGCACATATATTTTAAATATAGAATATAAATAAAACTATATGCAATGAAAACTATAAATTATGGACAAGAAATTTATATTTTAAACAAAGAAAGTAAATATATAATATTGAAACACTTCGCCTGCCATATATGTACCGTAAATTAATGTTCATTTTTTGTCACAAAACGATAGGGGTGTTTTTCAAGAAATTCTTAAGAAGATTTATAAATATAGGTCCTGGTCTGTACATTTCAGTAAATCTTAAATATTTACCCTTGGAATCAAGAAGCCACTATTTTAACTGCAGTATCATGTGACAAGTATATATCGATGCTCATTGGACAGTAGGGTCTGTTGTCGGCGACAAATGTCGCGGCCAAGCGTAGACACGGCGATTGTATTTTCAGCGAGCGAATTTTATCGCCTCAAATCAAACACCGCCGGAGCCTGTTTTGGCGGCAAGCAATTTTTGTCGCGAGCGAGCGCACACGGCGATATTTGAGGCGCTTGTTATCGCCGACAAAAATCGGCAGGAAAATCGCAACATGTTCGCCGGGGTTTAACACCACGACACATTAAGCTGCCTCCATCTGCCCGCAATCAGATACTAACAAAACAACTGAATTACCACAGCCCTCCATTTTCTGTCATTTGTTTCGATAGATTTATATACGGCTTGATATAATTGGACTCTTTGTTTATCGAAAAGCACACAATATAGTACCTTTTTCTAGAGTGGAATAGAGGAAATTTTGTGTGGTTGTTATACAGTAAGAGGAAAATCCATTCAATCGATTTCCTCGTTTTAAATTAAAGAAAATGTTTGGGCCCCAGGGTAAAAACCATGAGCCCTCTTAAAGCTATTAGTGTGCTCCTTCCTGCAACCAGGGGCTACTTCTGTATGAACAATCTTACATCCATCACTTCTGTATGAACAATCTTACATCCATCACTTCTGTATGAACAATCTTACATCCATCACTTCTCTATGAACAATCTTACATCCATCACTTCTGTATGAACAATCTTACATCCACCACTTCTGTATGAACAATCTTACATCCACCATACGAAATTTTCCTTCACATATTCACGAAAGCACACATTCTATTTTGTTTGCCTTGTTCAAGGTACACCCTCGTTTGTTTTTTCTAGTTTGGTTTAAATAACAATGTCACCAGATAAGGTGTTGCATTGGTAAAGTGCTTTTGAGCGTGTGTTAAGCAAGCGGAAACAACGACAACGAACGATACGACTTTCCTTATTTATATCTTATGTTAATTTACTAATCGAAAACTCCAATTGACTGTGGTCAAAACATGCACATTGTTATTGTTCACTGATTCGATCCGAGTTATATCTACACTATGCACACTATTTCATGTACGAAACACATGCTATACGTTAGGGGGTTTGTGAATATTTTCTCTTTCTATCTCAATGCTTGCTTTATTTGTTCCGTCTTTATTTGTTACGTATAATGCCTTGGTCTCGTTCAATTTCAAGTCTGAGAAGATAACAAATTTCAGGTCTGAGGATATAAAATTCTAATAAGTGCGATTTAACCGCATCGCATAGAGGCTACTGGAAACCACACACAGTAGAGATAGTTGAAGTTAAGACAGAAGACCAGTTGATCATACTTGTGTATGGATTTTTGTTAATAGCACTGGTTAAACACAAGCCCGGTCACGCGGGGATTTGCTGAAACGTTCATGAGTTAAAATTGTCATATCACACTTGATCTAATTATGACTTCGATACGAACACTTTTTACCGTTCTACTTTCTGTACAAGCTTTTCTTGTTTTTCTGGTTTGGTTTAACGACGATTGTTTCAGCTTTTTGCTAAAAACTTTTTCCAGGACGTCTTGTTTGAATGAAAATTGCGAGACAGAAAAGTTCTTGGATGGAATGCTAATTGTGTGCCCTGGAATTCCTTCAAACTGTTCAGGTAATTTTGTTTCTATATCATTTTCTGTTGAACACATTTCGAAAGCTTTGTACATATATCGTTTTGATAGAAAGAAGTATTATATACGCAACGTGGACGAAAGTTCCAGGTGGTTCTACCGTGAGAGCAAAGGGTAGCTCATAGGGTCAGAGCGATGGCCATGCTAACCAGAGGCCAAAATTCGAATCCCGGTGGGGGAACTTTTCATTCTCTACATTTAAAAATATGTTTATTTTTATTGCACAGAAAGAACATTTTCTCTTTCTACATTAAAAACCAATTATTTTTTTAATGCATAAAAATAAAATTTGTTTTGCCGCCACCGGGATTGGACCTCAAGTCTCTGGCTGGCGAAGCGCGTCGCATCTTTTTCTACTAAAGGCCGTAACAGTCTGTTCTGTGAAGCAGTGTTGGTAGGGTAGGTTCACAAAACAAAAAGAGAGGAGGTTGGAAACACGGAAAAGAAGAAAGAAAGAAGAATTTATAACTTCACAAAAATTATAAATCTAGAAGGCTGCATTTAGTTGTGTGCGCAAATTTTGCTCTATGTGACTGGAAAGCAACATATCCCATTGTCTAAAAGAGTTTGCCAAAGCAATATTTAAAACTCGTCATTGTGATACAGGCATAGAGGCCTGCGACGGACTACACTTTTATCATAACACTGTTAACGAGAGTTTAAAAAAACAACTCTAAAACATTATCGACATATATAGGCAACTCAAAAACTCGTGATGAAGTACATATTAAAATGAATTTGGTTTGACAATGTCACCAGTTTTATAGCTTTTATCAGACACTTCCGCATCATAAAATAGTCTGGTTGCTTATCTAGACAACGATTTTTTTAAAATGGATAATAAATTTTTGAATGATAATAAAATATTGATCTTATCGACGTCCTCGCTCAGAAAAATCGGCCTAGATTGCCGCTCAGTCTTTCCTTATTCTCATAGCTTCAGTGGACTAGGTGGCCCCTGCCCTCGCCATTTTCTTAGGTTTTGATGTTTTAACGTTCAAATGGCTACCACAAAATATAGTTTTATCTTTTAGACTACAGTTTTGCCATAATATAAGTCAGTACTACACTATTTTGTTTATATTCCGTGGCAATGATCTCTTCAATAGACTTTTGACAAGCTATATCAACGATGTTTTCGAAGTACTTTAAAACTTCCAAAATTGCACCGATATAAAGATTCGAATTCTTTGGTCGTCATTATTTAAATTTATGTTAGCACTCGCTAGTGGAGAGAATCCCTGCACACCCATACCCCAATATGAGCGACTGATGTGACTGATGTGACACTAAGACTCTTTGACTACAAAATACTTGTGTTATTCTTGTGGCTTTTGTCTTCCTTCCCTTTTAAAACTGTACCAATTAGGCTCGATCATAATCGATCAATCAAACTCACGGGGAAAATTTAATTGCCAAAATTAATGGGATTGCCTCCACGGGCTTCGGAGCTTCTGGGGGCTAGGTGGACCCTGGAACCTCGATCCCCCTTTTTACAAATCCTGTATCCTCCACTTTATAAATATGGCTGCAATAGTCAAAATGGGGCAATACGATTGAATTGAATAACATTTCCTTGTTCGAATTAGTTTTGCTTTTAGTTTACTTATGTACAATTCTTTTTCACAATGTGAAATTCTTTTTTACTTATGTTGAAAAGATTTTCACTTATATGGAATACAATTTCACATATGTAAAATAACAAGTGTAAAATCGCTATAGCTGCGACATTAAGCTCTTCTTTACTGGACAGGGTTTTTTAAAAATGTTAGCTGATTAAGTATTGCAAAATGGGATATTTAAGTAGTGCTCTATGTTGCTTTAAGGAACGTCAGCTATATATCGATTGATTATTGCTTGGTCTCAAATCAATGATTGTGTTTGGGTCAATATGCTTAATACATCTCATCGATCATAATTGCCGGCCCAAAAACATAAAACTGTTTTAACTAAATCCATGTTCATTTGAACAGTTACTGATTTCGTCAATTCATTACAATTATATACAACATGTAATCAAAACAACTCCTGGGCTGGTATTCATAAAGCTTCTTAAGTTTTTTCTTAAAAATTACACTTAAGTTCTTAAAATATTCTTAGCTAAGAAAAGTGCTTAAGTATTAATTCATAAACTGAGAATTTCCTAAGTCTATCTCCCAGCAATGAATGAGAAATCCCCTAAAAAGGAACTCTTTTGTAATGGGAGGTTATTTTGTCTCTCAAAATAAAAAACATCATATTTGGAAGATGTTGCTGCTAGTTTGACATGATATGTCGAACTAGCAGCAACATCTTCCAAACATGGAGAGTCCGAAACAACCATCAAAAAAAAAAGGCGAAGTAATGGGGATTAGCGCTGGAATAAAGGGAGCTTACTTTACTGGGGCGCTGAATGTAATGCGGTCCCACGTGATCTGTTTCGTGACATTTTACTGTACACAATAGTATTTAAACGTATGGTGTTAATGTGGTATAAAATAAACAGTCTGTGTAAAAATATGGAAGTATGGAGAATTACAGTTAAAAACGAGCGAGCGGCTACATTATGAGGCAGGAAAAAATATCTAGTTGTACAATAGGCTATCGGAAATAAAATAAAAAAATAATTTAGAGCTCAGTTTAACCTTACCACATGCAGGCCTTTGAATGAAAGACCTGGTTACAAGGGAGTAAAAAACAGCAAAAATGTACTTATCAGAAATCCAACTGTACGATAACCGGACCACATGACGGCATGTTCTTTTGCAAAGTTTAATATGCAGTTCAACCAGACTACTTCCTACGTCGAGACATTGGCGGGCCATCTTGTTTTGCACTTCTTTTATTTGTAGGTCTATGGTGGCCCATGACTGCCAGGCAGAAAATTTGATTATATAATTTTTTCTTTGTTAATTTTTTTTTCACTTGAGCTTGTTTGATCAGATTGTTTGTTTGATTGTTGTAATGTTTCATGCAACTATACCAGGCTATTCGCCCCACGGGGGACCTGGGACCTGTTGCTCAAAGCGCGTTTAAATTTAATTCGCTATAAGGTGACGTCACTCCATGTTAATTGAATGTCTATCTCAAATCTAGTATTAGCTATTTCATCTGGTGCTAGCGACTTATACCCTTTCGAGCAACTGGACCAAGCTATATAGTATACTTCTTTACTTAATGTAACCTTTAGGCCTACATGTGAACGCAGAATGATACAATCCAAAGACGCTTTTCAATTTTTTTTATTAGATTTATCAAATAATCTGTTTCTTCTCCTTTTAAAGGTCTTCTCTTGATCCAATTATCCAAATAATTCATCTGTCAGAAGAACAGTATAGAACCTGTTCGATAGGCTTACTCTGGATCGAGATGAAGGGTTCACCGCGGAGAATAGATTGGCATATGTGGTTCTCGTGTCAACATATATATGCATTTGAACTCTCTTCGTTAATAAACAGGTATATGCGTTAAGAAAACAAATCTAACGCAAGTCACTGCAACATATGCTCTAATTGCTTCAATTAGCCAATGTCGTGCATGGCTGTGACAGATGTCCAGAAGCCAAATAATCTATATAGGCCTACACAAAATATATACCTACACGGTATTCCCACCGTATTTATTGTTTTTAATTCTCTTTTCTATGTATCCTATATTTTGACTCCTATCCTTCGCTACTTTAGAATAGAGGTGCAGCAGATGTGCAAACGGTCTTTCTGTTTGGACGTTAGTTTATAAATGCCACCCAGTGCTTAACAATCGCCGATACTTCGCAGCAGTTCTGAGTGTTTTGATGTTATGCTGAAAATTAGATGACGAATATCACATGTGCATTGAAGTACACGGACACACGACTCTATGGACGTATTCCTTTAAAACCGAAAACGGACTGGAACAGCCTTGGTATATTGTGTGTTTCTGAAAGGTTTACCAAGTCCGCTGGACCTAGACATATAAAGGGCGAGTCTGCAAGAAGACATTGCTGTAAAGTGAATTTATACTGGAAATTTGAACTAGCACAGACAGCCAACGATTCGTGGCGTATTTTGTTTTTCTGAAGGGTTCATAAAGGCCGCTGGATCCAGACATATAAAAGGCGAGTCCGCAAGAAGACATTGATCTAAAGATAATTTATACTGAAAATCTAAACTAGCACAGATAGCCAACGGTTCACGGATCTTCAGGAAAACATAAAACAAAAAGAAGAAAAGATGAACACCACAGATGTTCCATTTTATGCCGACGAAGAAGTGTACAATAATAGGATAGAAGCAGGCTACATCGTGCTTGGTTTTATCATAGCATCTCTGGTTGTGATAATTCTGGTTCTCGTGTTTGTTACTCGGAATGAACTTGTTGTTCAGTTTAAAAGGCTGACGAGACCCGCGAGAGAGCTTGAAGTGCCATTGCCCCAAGAAAGCGGGACAATCTACCAGTATTTGGAGGGCTATAAAACTTCGTTTGGTGAGATTCCTGATAGACAGCAACGGCTCGACATGCAGGAATACAGCCGAAACAGATATACACCTTTCTGACCGTAAAAAAAGCCTTACATTTCTATGATAATTGTCGTGGTTCGTTCTAAGTCCATGCAACCTCCACTTAGCTTCTCTTTTGATGTATGACAATGCATGCATGCAGTCAATCGCTCTGCACGGATGAACTGTGGATCACTTGTCGTTCTTATTAACATTATCATCTCTATACTATGGGATGAGTCTATGGGATGGTTAATATAAATTCAATTCAAATGAAAGTTATAGACAATGCAATTCTTTGTGAATTAATGAGGAAATAGGAAAGAGCTAACCGTAACACAGCTAGAATTATTCAGAACGGACGTTCGTCGACATTTGACAAAACCGTTCCACGTATAAACGATCCATGTGCACATGTGATGTACTGCTATAAATCTGTTTTGATTCACTATACCATTTATGTTTTAGGCAATAAGAATTTAGAAAGTTTAATCCAACTTGGTTAATTCATTGGTTTATCTTCAACTTGATTACCCACAATAATTATACATATGCCTACCCATAAAAAACTTCGAGTGTTTTCTGTTTGTTCTGCACAATAACCTTTATTCTCAATGTCGAGTTACATTGGATTAATTGATTGATTGATTGATTGATTGATTGATTGATTGATTGATTGATTGATTGATTGATCGATCGATTGATTGATTTATTGATTGCTCAGTTGATTGCTCAGTTGATTGATTGTTAATGATAGATTAATGGATTGTGCCAACAATCGATCGATTGTTATCGGTATTGATTGAGTGGTCAGTATAGTTTTAAATATATTCCTTAAAATCGGCGAGACTGCGCATTGGAAGGAGCTTACATTTGATTAAAACTGTCGCCATCTTACCTCCATGACTTGCATACAGCCCGCCTGGTCATAAACCAGGACCATTTTGAATAAAGTTATATTCGCTCAAATGGCGTAAATTGTGCGGTCGTCATCAGATAAAATTACAGCTGTATAAATACACTGGGTCTATGGTACGATGTCATTCAGCTGTAGATCAGTGTAAATGTTTTTTAAAAGATACTATAACAAATTTATTTATTTTTAAATTGTTCCATTTAATGTGACCCACATTAATAGGGCCTACACATTTTCAATTTTTTATGCAGCTGTATTTTTTCTTAGCTGCGGCAGAAAGAAGTGTCCCGCCTCGTGACTTATTGGTAAGATAGCGATGGAGCAGGTTTATCAAATTTTTGGAGCAAATTTTAAGTTCCTAGTTTGCGTTGAAAAGCTATAGATGGCACTTGATGGATACACAACTGTCGTCGACTGTTTAAAGGTCTTCCCAAATGAGTTTTAAATTAGATTTAAAGTGACTCAATTCAAAAGATAATACTTCCAACGAATTTTTAAAAAATATCCCGTATTTTTCCGATTCGTAGATATTTTTTTATTTGCAACTTGTAGCTTGGCAAATAAGTTATTCAAGCTGTGACGTAAGCAGGGGAAATTCCCTTCGGAACTATCCGAGTCGTATAACGCCGAGTCCGTACCTGAGATACACTATTCGTTGCTAAGACTGAACAGTTGGGAAAAAAATCTGGAGAATAATAAAATGACGGCTATGTTTCTATAGATACTAGGCACGTGTTCTTTTCCCCTTGTGACGTCACTCGCTATCACTGAGCTGTATGTGCTAATAAATGTTACATGTTTGAATCCTAATATCTCAATAAGTTCGCCGATTTTTTTAATGAAACAAATTGAAAATCGTCCAGTGGACATTGAATTATTTTTATAAGTTGTCTAGGTATGAGGTATCAACAATTTGGGAAGACATTTAACAAAGAAACCCAGGCTCCTGAGGCTGTGCTGTATTTGTCCTGTGTAGTCTTCGTTTGTTGTCAGTGTCGTCGAGGGTGGTTTCCTTCACCCATTGGGCTTACTCGGCGTCAATGTGAGTGAAGTACGGCGTTAAACCCAGCCAAAGAAACAGACAAATCAATTTAATATTATGCAAAATGTAAATCACTCCTCTAGTGAATTAAAGCATGTGAGAGATTTGTAGCTCTCCTGTTCATTTTACACGGTGAGCTCTGCTGTTTGTCCAACTCTGAATTCAATAAATTCCGCATTGGGGTGCACTACTGGCTTAATCATCATTTATTCTAGGCAAAACATCACGTGACGTTAAAAACAACACGTTGGCCGGTTGCCTGTACACGACAAGTAACGCGAGAAAGTATGATAAAAAGTTAAAAACCAATCATGCACCTAACTTAAATTCCGACAGATAATTGTAACAGTCGTTTCTGTGTCTTATTAACAGGATACAAAATGCTGCGGCTCCAGATTACCCGCTATTTACCCTCGTCATATTAGCAGCTATATCAGCAGCCATCCTCGGTGAGTTGAAACTTTAGTGAATATGATGTGTGGAACTTATGATTGTACTCTACTAATAGTTAGATAACACAAGTACTAGTTTACTATTAATATGTTAATCCCACTGGTTTACGAAAAATATGACGTCATGGCCCTACTACAAGAAACTGCGTGTTAACCCGACAATCCATTTCATTTGAAGGATGACTCGTACATTTCACAATATAAAAACATGTCAGTAGACGCCATCTTTTTTCAGTTACTATACCACAACAGAAAGACCCACTAGATCAAATAGATAAGCACTGGTAGATGGAGATGAGGAGCTCTAAATAGAAAATTTCTGTCCGCATAGAATGTTTGTTTGTTTGATTGGTGTTTAACGTCGTACTCAAGGGTATTTCACTTATATGACGACAGAGACCCGCTTCCCCACGGTTCCGCATATAATGAGATTTCTAAGTATTTTTCTGTCTGAAAAGCCTTAAACTGATTGATATCTTACAACATAAAATGATCAAGAGGGAGACCAGATCAACTATAATTGCCTACCAACTATTCATTGGCATTCATTTCGGAATAAATCTATATTAATTATACTGCTGTTCTACATTTCTACTTAAATTGTTATTTTTGCCCCTTCGTTTTTTATCATAGGAGCTGTTAATTCCTTAATATACGTCCTCGATGGAGAGACAAGGAAACGGTTCACAATAACCAATATCAAGGTAATGGTATAAGCAGTTTCGATTTGGATTATTTCCTTGTAATTAATGCCCTAAACTTTAAATATATAAAATAAAGTTTAATTTTTCTCTGCACCAATTAAGATATTAGATCGAATATAGAACAGAATCTGTTTTACTTTTATTGCTTATTTTCACTTGTGTTGTTTTGACACAAAAACAGCCTTTTTGATATTATCTTGATGCTTTAAATGGAAGTTACGTTCCTTTCTTAACTGTTTTCCACAAAAATATTTATATGTTCAATATAGTGCATTATGAATTTCTTAAGTAGCACGGTGTGATCGCTATGAGCGTTAAGACTAGTCTTAATTAATGAAATATTGGAATTTGTGCATAAGAAGAGCAGTAATGGTTGAATAAACAACAATGAATGAGCACATACTTTTTTGCTCTGAAATTCCTTTTCTTCTTGGGGAAAATACTATACATCTCTTAAAAATTTTTAATAAAAGGAAAACCCATTTACCGCTTTAATTTATTTGATGTTTGCATTATTGTTCTTTCCAGACGGCATGGCAGAGTCATTTTATGCCAGATGTTACGATTGGAGAATATAACATTAACGGTACAGAGACACCAATTGCAAACTCCGAACCAGAGGATAAACAATCTCTGACAACTGTGGATCTGAATACGGATTCTGGCAATGGGGAAACAGAGCCGATTGGTGCTGATAATTCGGGTATCCAGATCGAAACAGATGGGCAGATTAAGGAAGAAAATGATATTAAGAATTCGTTTACTGCAGAGAGTTCAGTTGTTTGAGATTTATAAATAATTTAAAGGAGAAGACCACCCAAAAACCATATTCTATAAATGAGTAAAACTTTTTGTGTGTAATACAATACATTTATTTCCATTTTCATAACCTGATCGTAACTCTGGTTATCATCCATTAAAGAGGA
>JAVFBX010216559.1:0-11622 GCA_034783855.1 Mopalia kennerleyi | reverse complement strand
CATGCCTTACATACAGCCCGCTTGGTCATAAAGCTAGTACCAGTTTGAAAGTATAAATGTAGTAATATCAGCTAAAACGGCGTACATTGTGCTGTCTTATAGGAAGACAAATTACAGCAGTATAAATATACCGGGACTATGCTTTGATATCATTCAGGTGTAGATCAATCCTATTCTCTTTTTAAAGATACCAGTCACCCAAATCGAACAAACAAACAAATTATAAAGATACTAACAGCTTTAATCAGTTTAAGCTTGTGTATGTTATGTTGTTATAGATGTCTTCCATTGCATCCATAAGCAAACGGACACACTGGTGACCAACCGTGTTTTCGAACCATGACGTCAGTCCCGCCTGTTAAATCAACTAATTAATGGCCATGCTCGCGCGAATGCAAGTGCAATACAGAGAATAAGCCCCGTCTATTTTCGTTTGGGACATCTCCATATATAGAAAACTATAAGCCCGTGTATAAAATGATTCTAAACCTGGTGAGGCAGACCTATCAGACACCCCCTCAAACTGAATATCAAATCACAGTAAATAAACAATGGGATTCCTATTGCTAAGAAGACAGTTAAGTGTCTGTGCAGACAATTCCAAGGACATTAGTCTGTGATGAACGTGGATCGTCTTACATACAACACACATGACCATATTAACACTACAGATACATATCGATAACCCACCACATCCTGGAACACAAGCTTTCACCACAAGTAGGGTGGGGAGTGGAACCCCCCTCTATCAAATTACAACCCAAATGAGTAAAATATCAAATCAATTGTACTTGAAACCAATTTTAACTAGTAAACAATGGGTATTGCCAGCGGTTAAAAATGGTGATAAATCTGTTTCTCATATAAGAGGCAGTAACATATATTTAATTGACTAACAATGTAATCCTATGAATATTCAATTCAATTATAAAGTAAGTTATGACACAGGGGGCACTGCCAGTTTAATGAGCGACATATGTATCCCCCACTGTAGCCACTTACCAACCTCTGTTAGATTACAAATTAAAAATTAATATTCAGTCAACAATGGGAGCAGTAAAACTTGTTCCATCTGGATATAAAAAGAACAATCCAAAGCAAAATATACATTGGACAAAACTGAGACAATTGCTTTAACTATTGTATTTCAACAAACTAAAACGACATGTACCTGTGCCTGTCGAAACGTCCACTCTTTTTCGAACTAAAACACTAGTTCCCACATATTTTCCACAACGTGTGACGCCGTGTTACTTAACGAGTGAATCATCCACTCAGACATTCAGCTTTCGCCCTCAGTGGTCTCAACGTTTAGCCAAAAGGGCAGATTATCCGTTATTGTGTTCAAATATTTACTTGTTTGACTCCATGATGATGTTTACATAATAGTGTTTATTGGCCTTTTGAAAACAATTTACATTACCTGACTTATTAATAGTTGTGAAAGATGTGTGTGACTGAGCGGTCTGCCGGCGATTCGGCGCCTCACTCTGAATGTCATGGGATCGATAGCGGACGGATTTCAACCTGTAAAATGTGCTAGATAGAGGAGTTCAAACTAAGAAAGTGTTATCCCAAAATAACAAAAAATACCATTATATTAAAATTTGTTCACGAATAGCAAGTAGTAAGCTTGAGAACGTTTGTAGGAACCGACATGTTACATGTTATAATATACTCAAGTTGTCATCCAAATAAAAGTGAACTTTTAATTTGTACTACAACTTTTCCATACCTATTAAATAAGTCAGTAAAATAAGAAAATATTATGTTGATACTTTTTACAGGATACCCTCTTTGGGTCACGTGGGTACTAAATTGGTCAGTTCAGGCGACTAGAATTCGGGTTGTGTTTACCAAACAATAACAGAAAATTCAAGTATTCAATTACCTTTGCTTCTAGATGAAAGAATGTTGCCACCCCACATTTGACATACTTGTAAACTGGCTCAATTGGCTAAATGTTCATCTGGTATGTGCTGCTTTAATAGCAAAGTAGGCAGTTGAATGTACTCATTGATTCATCGTGCATTTAACACGATTCAAAACAAAAGTGATAAGTACAAGGTTCTTTTTTCTTTAAAATCTCAACATTTAACATTACTACGGGAATAAAGGGACTAATTGACAGTCTAAACGGAGATTGGTTATAAATGTTATTGGCAGATATAGACCGGAAAGTCTTAATCCAGACATGAGCAGTTATCTTGAAGTTATTGCTTTTGGCAACTCAAATAAAGGAAGAGATGATTACGAATTATTTGGTTTTAAACTTGAGTTTACTTGGCTCGATCAGAATAGATATACGCCAATACTGAGTTCATGTATGTGATATTAATTCACATTGGAGATAATCTCGACACGGCTAAAATAGCGTGTTACATACCATAATAGACATCCGGTGATATTGAGCCAGCACTGTCCTTGCCAACGATGTTATTGTGAACGGAGTCCGACTTGACCTGACCAAATTAGTTTGTCAATGTAAATATATCAATTTATCTACTGAAATGTAGTTGCACTGGCACAGGGATGCTGTTTAAAATCTAGTATGTCATATCCTAGATAAACTCACAGAGTTTCTAAATTGATCTTAATTTGATACAGGTATTACTCGTGTCCATTACAGTTTATAGCGAATAACTGATAAGCAGATCTGATTATACTGATCTATGGTGGTAAAAAGTGTAGTACTCATTTGGAGTCGTGCTGTCCTTGATTCCTCAGACGTCTGGAAGGTCATATTAAATGGTAGATCATATGAAGTGAGAAGATTCTGAAATAGATGTAGACCGTCTTGGGTTAACTGCTATGTATTGGCCAAAGGTATTAATTATAGATTTGAAAACAAACTTAGCCACGTATAATAATAATAATAATAATAATAATATACTTTTATTTCAGACTAGGGTCCATATAACATTACAATTGCACATGGGTCGCAAGAATACAGCGATTTCAGAGTCATATACGACTGTAGACATATGTTAATTCATTAAGCATGTCAATTAATGACTGTACAAAATATTCTTCCAATGTTTAATAATCTTGGAGAATACGACAATATCACAATTAAGGATAGTTTTAACAAGGATATTATCACACAATTCGAGTCTGGTTTTGAAAGAGTATAGGCGCCGTCTCCCGGGATCAGACTTGTATATCTAGGATGTGAAAACTTGGTCACAAATCAAAGAGATATGGTTCTGAGTCACGTCATGTACACAAAACTACTCTCGGAGAGACTGTCCACCAATTTAGCCAATACGCCAGTGTGATAGCAGCTTCATACCGTATACATGTCTATTTGTAGTGTTATTCTCTCTCTCCTGAAACGTGCTTCCCAATGCAATTGTAGATATCAAAACAATGGAAATAAGTTTAAGTCATAGACTATCTGTACCGCAGATATACAAGAAACCATTCGGAAAGCACAAACACCCAGGAAACAGTTACGAAAAGCTTATAGAAATAAACAGAAACACACACAAAAAACTCTGACGCAGATTTTTGGGGAGGAAGGCATCTTGAAAAACAGTGTTAATATTTAGGAAAATTAATTCATCAGACAATTGGTGTACATTTGAATGTTCCAGGTGATATCTGACTGAATTTAGAGAGTGAAAATCAACTAAAAGGGACACTAGCTAGTCAACCTCTACCCAACAGAGCTTATACCTCGGTAATAGAACTTAGAAAATAGCATTTTGTTGAATTGCTTGGATGATGCCATAGTCTTAAATTTTCTTAGTTCCGTGTTTTACGCCACATGCAGGGGTATTTTATGTACACTGTGGTGGGAAATTATTGTCAATTTATTTTTATATTATATTATGTCCTCAACTTTTTACATTGAGATCCCGTTTACTTGATAGGGGTTCAATGTCGTACTTTACTTATGTGTCGACAGATTGTCCATTCCAAGCGCTTACTCAAATGCACTAATTGAAACCCGGGACGAAACGTCATAAAAAACACGATTGCAGGAGCCATCTCGTGTGACAAACCTACTCAAGAGTTTGACTCAGTGAACAGTTCATCGAAGGAGAATCGGGTACTCCGGACTGTTAAACACTGCCAAGAGACCCATCGGAAGAACCAGACACAACCCAGGGGCCAGTCAGATAGTACTGGTTGCCATATTTACATTGTTCCAGATCTTCTCTTCGACGGCCTTCGGTTTGGAGAGCCAAGCTTGAGGTTAATTAAAGGTATCGAACTGATGCCACATCTTCAACTTACATCTCCCACTATATTCTAACTCTCAGAGTATAACAGATTCTATACAAATGCACACAAGAAGCGAAGTGACATAATTGAAAGCAAATACCAATTTATTTTTAGCTGTTGCGACCCCCTTTCTTCACATACTTAATCCGTAAGAGAGTATAGTAGTTTTAATTGATCACTAAGAAAATAATCGATGTTACTTTAAGCAGATAAATCCTTTGTCCCTATGTTTGTGGTATTACATTTTTTTCAATCTGGAGGTGTCAGCGGTTTTTGTCTAGGTGACAAAATACCGATATATGTCTTTGTGAAACAACAAAGACTGCTTACAAAATGCCAATCTCCTAATCCAACAAAAGTTGAAATCTCTGAACTACCAAGGTTTTAAAATGCGCATGTACCAAGGTCTTAAATCCGCATTCTACCAAGGTTTTAAAATTCCAAATCGACCAAGGTTTTAAAACCCTAATGTACCAAGCTTCTACCAAGCTTTTCAGTCTCAAATTAACCAAGTGTTTAAATCCTTAACGATTTGAACAGCATTTATTGGCGTGAACAGGCATGGCCTATGTAAACGCCGCTCCACAATATACGAAGTGTTGGTACCCCTTTTCTGTCAAGAGTTTAAATCACGTAACTAACAAGGTTGTAACCCCACTAATCTGCTATTTTATAAAAGAAAGTCTAACAAATGTGATCTTCTTCGTAGCCAGGAGCGTTCTAGAAATTCGACTAATACAGAATTAAACTTTTATCTCGGTCATCGTGACCGACCTCTGACAAGAACCGTGAGAATATTGATGTATTTGTAACTTAACCTGGAGCACAGTGCATTATGTAAACACCGAGTCATGACCAGTATTTAATTTGTTCTTATCGACAATACATCGATACAAGTGTATTAACGTGAATGTCTCTGAGGGATTGTTAATACCAAACAGCAAATATGTATTTACGGGTGCTACTGGTATGCGATTTGACGATGAAAGCTGTTATTATCTACAGATATGTCCGGATCAAAATACCAAGGCTGTGTTCAACAAACAGGTACTAACCCCTGTGAGACACACCCATCAGATGATCATCTCAAACCAAATATCAAATAACAGTACTTAAACCAAGCGATTCCTATTTCTAAGAAAACGGTTTTAAATAGTGTCTGTCCAGACAAATCCGGAGACATTAGTCTGTGATGAAGGCAGATCGTGTTACACAGAACACACACTACCATATTAGCACATTAATAAGACGTAGCGACATAAGGCATAAACCTTTACCTCATGTTTTTACATGCCAGTTAAACAAGTCGGTATCAAAATTTCTGGATAACCACTTCTAGTTTTGTGATAAAACACAACGTTTCGATACATTGGCCTGTATCGTCATCAGGTGTAAATTGACTAAAACGAGAAGTTGAAAAAGGAATAAACTCAACTGTGCTGGTACCACAATGGGATAAAATTTATCATAGGTTCCTTATACATCCTTATATTTCCACAAACCATAAGAATTTATTTTCTTCATGTTTATCTCTCTATTTTATCCCTTTATGGAGGCAGCACAGATTATTTCTTTTTCAAATCTAGACGATTAATTACATGGGTAGTTACTATGGAACATTAATCCTCTTATTATACATGTAGCATGTTCGTTATCTTATGTATGGTTACGGCCCACACTGTGCACGATAACATTTGACCTTGTTTGTTTAACTACTTTATACTGGTGTATAGCTTCTACCTCTCCTGCGTTTTCTTTAGTCAATTTACACCTGATGATGATACCGGCATATGTATCGAAATGTTGTGTTCTATCACGAAACAAGAAGGGGTTATCCGAAAATTGTATAATTATGTTGCCCCACTTCTAAATGTCGTTCAAGTCGGTAACAATGCAAACATGTTTCTAAGTGGTATTTATGGAAGTAATGAGATGGGTCACGATTTTCTTATATCGATCAGCTGGATGGTTCGTTACTTTAAATTGATAGAGCCACACGGAGAAATCCTAAAGACCTAAAGCAGTATCTTACAATGTAACCAATTAAACAGTCAACTCGAGAGAGTTTCATTTATACGATTTTCATATCTAACTGGCTCAAATTTGTTCCTTAAGGCCGAAGGAATATAAATATTACAATATGTAACAAAATACTGTTTCTATAACTACTAAAAAATTGTGAGATTCATACATATATACAGCTTTTTTTGTTCTTGTATTTTTTCAACCGATCTTCCATATATCTTAAGAATATCCATTAGCAACTAAGCGACACCACTTAGCATCTTGCGACAGCATTTTGCTTTTCGTGACACCCTACGTTATTGTTTATTTAATTTTTGATTAACGCCGTAATTAAGTTGGTTTTGCTCACCCATCCAATGGGTAAAGGAAACCACCCTCGACGCCACAAAGATAAGACATGACAAGTACAGGGCAGTTACAGGACGTATCGCAAAGACCCCTCAAACAAATCTGCTTTAATTTGCCATTTAGTTCTGTGAGCACCAGGTCAACAGGAAGGTCCCTCCCATCCCTCTGCTCTTGTAAGAAAGTTCAAATTCCTATACCAACTAGTATTAAAGATTTCTACATGTTTCCCCTCAAAGATTAAATACACCAATTATCCAAGTGCAGAATCCAGACAATGAAGTACATTTTACCAGTCGCATTGCCCGTAAGCTTGACAATCAATGTCAAGACAATTCTTAATTAAATTGTAATCTCAGATTTGTTATCCTTCCTAAATGTTATTAAAACTAGCTTTCTTTGTTTGATCGCTTCTCTGTTTCTAAGTAAAATATCCAATTTATCATGTTAAAGTTCAGAGGAACCTATCGTACCGGGTATAAGATTACATGAACTAGAAGAGTGCTTTCATCTGTAACAAGAAAAGGTGTCAGTGTCTGACATTGATATATGATGAAGATGGATTATTTTACACAGAACATAGAGGATTACACTGCCAAATCTGTCTGCTATGTTAAATGACAAACTCCCCATTTATCTATGATATAACCTTTGGCAGTACCATTGTGATTGGCACAGCCAGACACAGGCCAATTATTTTGAATAACGAAGCGCCCTTCATACGTAGATTTAAAGTCAGGTTAAACGATGAGCTAGACGCCAGCAAAGACACAACCATTTCAAGATAGTTCCAAATAATGTTTGTCAAGGTACCTATTAAAATTGAAACGTTTGTACGAATAAATGAGTGTTTTATGCAGTATTATTATTTGTTCTATTACTTTTTATCTACAATTTTGAAATGTATATTTTTGCTGGATTAATAATTGTCTGGTTTAATGCATAATTCCTATAAATTCTTGTAGATGCCACTACTATTTTCACTGCCGACGATGGCATAATAAAGCCGAAATATTCGATCAAAATGAGTGCCATTCTTTAGAATTGCGGTTCTTCTGTAGAACCTGTTGAATCAATCAGACTATCTAGAGGAGCTTCTCAAACTGGGTTTTATATAACATTAAATAAAACAGTAATTCCGTGTGCACGAACACGGTTCAGTATCTGTTCAGACGACAGCTCCAAGGCCAGAAGTACCTGGCGGATCGGTTTATGCACAAAATACATTACCATATTTCCTCAGTTATAAAATATCACGACAATGAGAAGAAATGGGCAGACTATAAAGTAGTTTTCCTGAAACCCTAGCGACAGTTGATTATGCCGATACCCCACCTTTAAATGTGTGTCTGTTGACTTATGACCGCTATCCCACCTGTAAATGATGTATGATGCCGTGTATATACTTGGTGTGAAGATAAATTGATATTCTAAGACGTCAACTTATATTGCCTCTGTCTGGCCCACAACTTGAAGGTTATTGCTACCAACTATTGACAAGGATGTCTGGTAGTAACATTTACGTGACGTCATATTCTTGAGTACAATAAATTGTTGACACCATCTTTACCCAAAACTGCACTTGGTGTACACCATATCAAAAGTAATTTCCCAGACTCAGAGACCCTTTTAAAGAAGGGAACACACACGTATACCAAGCGTGTTTTACAAACCTGACGCAGAACAACACAGGAACCAATTATTGGCGTACAATTACCCGTCTATCTTTCACTCGAAGACCTGGCTTTCTGATATTGCCAACTACACTTAGTCTGTCGTGATGAGTTCTTACTTAAACAACTCACGAGATCGACTATTTTGGGCAAATTTACATCAATGGCTTTCAAAAATCATTTAGCTGGTAAATTGTCATTCCTTGCAAAATAATATAGACCTTTTTAATAGCAGACTGCCTTTTCTTTCAAAGATGCAAAAGTTATTGCAACTCTACTCATAAGAGCAAAGACTAAATCTTACTCAGGAACTTGTTGTTTACACGGATTACAGATTAAGTTTAATAGAAACAGTGCTTTACAAGAGTTTACAAAATGTGTAAAATATTCGGCCTGATTAATATTTCGAAGCAAGGTGAGTCTCGAACATTAACTTATCTCGAGTAACCGACAACACGGGCTTCCTATACTTAAGGTGCAAAAGTCGGGACATTACTGACTTTTTCGCGAGAATGACATTTACACAGGATTGCTCTTAAAACACGTTTCCAAATTTTTAAAGACTTTTGAAAATCGTGCGCTGTGTTTTTTTTTGTGAGATCAAACTTATACTGCGTTGGCCTTCATGTTCTGTGTACACGACTTCATTTTAATAAAAGAGACAAAGATAAATGAAAAATGCACAGTATGTTGCCATTAAAGTGATCTCCCTTCATTACGATGTTAAACAACAATCTAAAAAGAAAAAAATCAATTTCACATTACATTGGTTCAAAACAAATCTATCGGCGCACAGAATACAATGCACTTGAAATGAAAATACATTTGACAAATTTAATCTTACATTAATTTTGTGAACTGGCAAGCAGCTATTCCAGAAAATTAAATGGTTTCCTCGCCGAGTAGCTGTCGTCGAAACTCGAGGACATGATCTTATAAAACAATTATGGCATATTGAAATGAAAAAAAAATGTAGCCTGGTCTTGACATGGAGCACTCCAGAACTAGAACTATTTTGGGCAAATTCACACCGATGGCTTAAAAAAAACCATCCCTTGCAAAATAAACCTTTTTAATAGCAGACTGCCTTTACTGTGAAAGATGCAAAGAGTATTGCAACTGTACTCATAAGGACAATGAGTCTTACTCAGGAACCTGCTGTTTTAACGGATTACAAATTAATTTTAATAGAAACAGTACTGAGAATTTACAAGATGTGTAAACTATTCGGCCTGATTAATAGTGAAAATATAATTTCGAGGCAAGGGGAGTCTCGAACATTACCTTATCTGAAGGTGCAAGAGTCGGGACAATACTGACTGATTCGCGAGAATGATATTTACACAGGATTGTTCTTAAAACACGTCCTTTTTATTTGTTAATGACTTTGTTGGCGAGGTCAACATTATAGGCCTACTGTATTGGCATTACACTGCGTCGGCATTCATCTTCTGTGTTCACGACTTCATTTTAATAACCGAGACAGAGATAAACGAAAAATGCCCAGTATGTTCCATAACAAAATATACCGTTCATTACGACGTTAAACACCAATCAAACAAGCAAAAATCAATTTCGCAATCAATGCTTCAAAATAAATCTTGAAATGAAAATACATTTGACAAATTTAATCTTACATTAATTTTGTGAACTGACAAGCAGCTATTCCAGAAATTTAAATGGTTTCCTCGCCGAGTAGCTCTCGTCGAATTCCGAGGACATGATCTTAGAAAACAATTATGACATATTATAATAAAAAAATGTAGCGTTGTGTGGACGTGGAGCACTCGAGAACTAGACCTAACAGTGATGGCATATTAGCATGAACAAATAATATAGCGTTCTGTAAACGTGGAACAAATTACAAGAATTTTGCAATTCAAACAAAGTTGTTAGATGTTGCATCTGTTGGTTTTTTTTAGAGGTAGCTCCATCTTAATCATTCTCCTGAATGCCGATATCGGTCATTGTCAAGAACGTGGGCTAAAGATAATATGAATAAGTGACATGACAAGTTGGAATGCCAATGTGATCATTGTTTATCTGTCAACAATAAGCTGTGGATCAATTTGCGACTATTTCGTATATTTTCTGTGTTAACTTTAGAATCATTTCGCACAAGTTGTTTCACGATTCTGTACAGACGGACACTGGTACAAAGCACATCGCTTACCTAAAGCCTGCTGCACACGAGATGACTGGGATGCGATATCTCCACATGTGGAAGATGGCGCAGCAGATTCCCCAAGTCTGCGGTGGAGGTTTCGTGTGCCACACGGCACGAGTGGCACACGAACTGGCGATCGAAAAACATGATAATAATAATAATAATAATCGACATATTTCGGTTTTATCTATTTTATTGTTTGTATACAATACACCAGGATTTTCTTCACAATAAAATGAATATTACACTGCAGTGTACTAAAACTTTTGTAATACTTTGTTTAAAAAAGTACAGATCTCCACTGCATTTTGTGCAAAGGTAAACATAGAAATCATGTCTGTATAAATGAGGTGATGCCTTTCAACAGTAAAACAAGATAAATTGCATTTTGTTTTTCGATTAAACTATCGATGGCAAACACTGCGATGCTCCTGTTTACAAGCGAATCACACGTATGTGTGTTCTCTTGCATAAAACAGTTCCACTGGCGAGTACAGGTGTAAATAAAGATTATTCCAATGCATGACTTGACAAACACACAAAACACATTAATGTTATAGAGTAGCAAAAACTCACCTCGTGTTAAGTCATGTCACGCCATTTTCACGTCAGAAAGTCTATGTTGTGGTAACATGGTCCCTTCCTGAAATTGTCCCGTTGTTTTGTCTCAGAATAGATTGCTTAAGTAACATTTGTCAACACTCGACAGCGTAACTGAAACGTCACTAAATGTGGCGTAAAACAGTAGTCAATCGACATCTTAAAATTTGAGCGAGAGATTAAATAAATATCATTATTAAGCAATATATACGTAGTTTCATGTGATTGGTATATGCATTATACTGCAATACAAAATTATAAGTATTCTTGTTCTGTATCTTGGCATAAGTAAATTGTAATGTGATGTAGATCTTAAACATATAAAACGTACATCTACTGATTTTCTGCCACAGAGATATTCGTACACCAATTTCATTTCATGATCGGCTGGTATACAATGGTTCGGTTTTTTTTTTCTCAGCACTAAATAAACTTATAGGCTACATCAATAAATTTCCAACGTAAAGATGTCACAAATGAAGCAATGGGAGGCTCGGGAAGTTGACAAGGGAGGTAATTTTATCCGTGCAAAGCGGTCCTCTGACGTCACAACATTCGTGATAGTGGAGCTTTTACATGACG
>JAVFBX010216548.1:0-11622 GCA_034783855.1 Mopalia kennerleyi | reverse complement strand
TTTTCTCGCCTCTTATGATCGACCGAGGAAGCCGAGGGAGTATTCTGCAGGACTGGCCAACCCGCTCCCCCACGGGGGATTGCACGCTTTGAAGTGGCGGAGTTGTTACTCCTTCTGCTATACCTCCACGGTGCAGGTAAGGCGCTATAAAAGGAAACAAGCTTTATGTGAATCGAAAAACATTTTACACATTGATTGTGTTTGAAAAGATTTTACTTTCTGTGTTGTTTGGATAAAACAAATCTCTATTCGAAGACGGTTTTTGATGAGACTGTAGCATCAGTATAGCAAACCGTATAGGCCTAGGAAATGAATTGTTGAAAGGAAATTGACTAAAAAGCTACCATGCTCGTTGCATGTGTTTGGGGTTTTTTTTACTATAAGACGTCATGCCCTAATGTGTAAGACGTGTACTATTAGATGTTAAACGTTCGGACGGAGACGGCTTAATGTACCAGCTATGTACAGTAACTGTATGCAGATATACACAAGAGTACATGTAAGCCTATGCGGCTAGGTACGAAAAGATAACCAGGAAATGACAACTGGACACTGGCATGAATTTTCTTTACAACTATGTCCTATGTAAAGCTAAGTACTTTAAATTAACAATAACAGCGAGTAATTGTACCTGTCAACAGTGGAAATTATGCATCTAAACTGTTGCCAATCCCGGAAGTTTTTGACGTGCAAAGTTTACATACCACGCCTACATGCATTTGGAAAAGTTCATTGAATGATTTCCGACAACACAAACAGCGCCCCCTGTTAGTGATCACAGTCAATGACCTATATGTCCAGAGTGCCTGGTGTGTCCGAAGGAAAACAACAACACTGTGGGAGCAACAGTTGATTTGCAGTTTGCGTGAATCCTATTTAATAATTTCACCAAAATCACCTGTCACTTGCAAGCACAGGACCCATTTAAACAATTGAAGAGTTTAGGTATTCTGGCTATTTTGCTGAAATCAGATGTAGGATGCGTGTAGTATTTATTGTCTCCCTTGTCCACGTTTCATGAGTGCACAGCCGTCGCCTGTGTAAATCACATCATGAGATCATTATTAAAAAGGCTATATAAATCGTGTTTTGTCCATCACCAGATCAATCTTGAAATTCTAGCCATATATATATTGTTTTAAAGCAAGCTGCTTACATTTAAAATATATATATATATATATAATGTAATACTTTGCTATAAATCTACATGTATTATCTGTTGTTAAACACGAGTGGACTATAGGCCTAATGTGACAGATGGTCACGTCTCTGATAAATTGCTAAGATTTGTTTACCAGTATTAAAGAGCTTAGCGATTAATCTATTTATCTTTAGGCCCCTATGGTACATTTTAGAGTAAAACATCAATCAACCAATCAAATAAAATGAAAACTTATAACAAATGATATATTTTTCAGTCTGTAGGCCTACAACTTCAAAAGAACAATCTTCCCCTGCATTCATGTACAGGTATGGCATCACTGAGGAACTTTCATGACCACTCCTCATAAACACAAATATCCCCCTCCCCCTTCACACCAGCACAAAATGGTTTAAAATAGTCTCCACAAGAAAAAAATAATCTGTTTCAAACAGTGTTTGAAAAACTTTTCAAATGCATTTGTTATAAATAGAAAAATGATACTACCACATAAATCTGACAGGGATGCATCAGACTATGGAGTATATTAAAGAAAACTATAAGTACTGTAAGCTTATATGTTCCAAATTTCAATAAAGCAGTAGATGCGCCGGGACTTGCTGGGACTTGCTTACCTCATATCCTCACTCTATGTCATTGCCATTGTCACAAGTTTGTGTTTTAAAGCAATTTTGCTTTATTTTTCACCAACTAACATTTATGTAATTAAAAAATCAGTAAACCGAGGGAAAATGCTAATGTTAGGTTAATTATCTCACAAAATTTTAGTGGATCAATGTTGAGGTTATGCCGGAATAGATTACAGCACAGGATTGTTTGACACTATATGATCCATTTCCAAACTGAGGGTATGCCCTTTTTCCCTTTTTGGGAGCTTCCTGTTGCCCTGGTGCTCTCAGGGTTAATTGACCATATAAAGCTGATCTTTATTCTGATTTATTTGTGCAGGGTCCTGTGATTGTCCTGTCTTACAAGTATATGTTGCCAGTGGTGTTGAGGGTGGTTTACTTCACCCATTGGGCTGGTTGTACTGGATTATGCATCTTGTGAATTTGATTGTTTAAAAAGTTATTCAGAAAGCACAATTACGGTTTCAGAAAAATAACAGTAATTTGCCGGCCTAGTTCCCTTCATGAAAAGACGGGATGTTCCCATAGCCATATAGACCTGCTACATATGTATATCATGGCTATGTTACCCTTAGCTATCCCTATTCCCCTAATAATTTTTATGGGCCATATTTCTGGAAAACAGGAAATTGCTCTCCTGAAAACAGGACATATCAGTAATTTTTATAAAAGGAAGGTACACGTGCAAAAAACTACAATAGAAGTTTAAGGAATATTTCACATCAGCATGGCTCCACCATTTATGGTTATTCTAAAAGTCTTGCATGACTCAACTGTGTGTTGTTTGTTGAAGGATTAAATTATATCGTATTTACATTTTGTTTGTTTTAGATGGATGAAAAGAAAATGAAGAGCAACACAGAATTTAGAATAGGGAAGTTTTATTTCCGCAGCAGCCACATACAGAGAATTCTGATTTTGTCAGCAATAATTGTGCTCATCATTGTCTGGCTTGCTCATCAACTCCCTACAGTTTCAGCTCCTAAACCTGCTCTCGTTCTCACAGACTTTGAACCTCTTAAACTTCCAAAAGGTTTCCACAGCGAGATATCTACCAATAAAACATCATTGAAATTTGAGCGTAGACAGTTTTTATTGGGAGGAAAACCCATTACCATATTGAGTGGTAGCATGCATTATTTCCGTGTTCCTCGTAAATACTGGCGTGATAGAATGATGAAAATGAAGGCATGTGGGCTAAATACATTAGAGACGTAAGTATTTTATTTATATTCATTTGCATCATCAGCAGCTTGTTTGTGTAAAGGTATACATGCATATGTCAGAGTTTACATTGTGATAAACATTTTGAAAGTTATTTTACAAAATTTTACAAGACACACACTCTTTTATTATTAGAATTATTTTCTAGGTTTTTGATAAGAGTCATTTTCATTACCTCTTTAAAATCTGATGATTTATTTAATATTTTGAATTTTTTCTGTACTGTATAAACAATGGCTTGATGAAATGTACTGGGGGCTGAGTTTTGGGATATGAGGTGGAATATGCCATGTAACATTGGATTCACATTGCATAGTCTCTTTCAGAACCAAAGAGTTATTGATAATGCCCTCTGACTAGGAGATACATGTGGACTTTTATATATGTTTTCAGCAACAGAGTATTTTTACATGTATTTTATACTTGGACACAATATTGTTGTGTCGTTATCTACTTTTCTATAAATTACCTGGGGATGTCAGCAAGAATTTTTTCAAATTTTCAAAAATATAAATAAAATCATTTACTTTTGAATAGAGTCACTGAATATTTTAGGATTCATTTGAGCAAAACACTGAGTACATTGCTTACAAGATACATGACAATCGATTCAGTTAAGTCAGAATTATCTCTCTGAAATCACTGGGTGAAACACCCTTGATCGTGATGAAGTATTCTTCATGTATTATTCATGTATTGATAGGCTTAATTTGAAATGAATAATTATATGCTTTGTACATCTAGATATGTGGCCTGGAACAAACATGAAGAGATCAAAGGTCAAATGAATTTTGACGATGATCTAGACTTGAGGTAAGATTTCAGTTATTCTTGGTTTTCTGAACAACCATCACCCTGATTTTATCTTCTCTGAATGTTTTTTATCTTCCTCTGCAGTAAGCATATTCAGGCCTTCTGATTTGAGGCAAGCGTTCCATGTTAAAGCATAGGACAGCACACCTCAAATCAGAAGGCCTGCATATTGTTATGTTTTTATTTTTGTAAATGCAGGCACTCAGAGAGCTTAGCGGCAAAAATAAGCCATGTTTTGTCTTTTGTTTGATGTCAGTTGTGTCCTGTGTGCTTCCTTCCAGCTCATTGGTCAATACTTAAGCATCATCATACAAGTAGAATGTTGAGTTTTTCTGGTCCATTTTATTCATGTCTTGGGGGGAATAACAATCTAAAAGTTTCCCTCTTTTGGGATGCGTTACCCTAATCACAAATCTAATCAGGCTGACTTTAAGGTAGCCATGAAATACCTTGTTATGTTGCTCACCTTTTGTTACAGAGATCCCTACCAGCTTGTTGGATCTGTTGATCTGGTGTTTAAAGAGATAAAGGGGCAACTGTTCTGGGGCTCATTTCACACAAGGGATCTTAGCTTACATTGAATGTAGCTGTCCTGGCAACACTTTGTCTTCAACACTGGTCTGACATCCAGGCTGCCTACCCAGTGCATTCTGGAGTATTTTGTAAACATAATTTATGGTAAAAACACTAAAAGACCATTAAAATACACACATAAATTAATATTCTGTGCTATTCTGTAACACAAAAATACTCAAAAGGATAAGAAAATACTCCTAAAAAAACATTTCTTTTACACATAAATTTCTTCCAGGGTAGTCCAGTCTGGTCATCATGGTTTTAACGTTTTGCATAAGCTAAGATCGCTTTGTGAAGCGGGCTTCTGCTTTGTCTTCTTTGACATGATTCTTTATTCTGTGTTATTGTTGTCTTTTTGCCAGTGATATCATGGGTGATTCACATTGCCAATTTATCTGGCTCACAATCATGGTACATGTATGAGTAGTCAGGGGCTGATAGAACTTTTTTGACAAACAAAATTGCATAGTTTGCTTCAAAATTGAATATTTTGGCCTTACGAATTTGAATATTTTAATCAGCCTGTGGATTTGGCTTCATCATATATCCCCTGCATAAGTAACACTAATGAATAGTCACCTATTGATTTCTTCAAGGTACAAGTATTCCTGATTGTCAACAAATCACAGCAATGCAAAGCTTATATGCATCCTGACTTCTCATCTGCTTTTATCATGTTTATAGATTTATATTTAATTCATATAAAGTATTATCTGCATATTTATATAATCATTCTTTAAGAAACTGTACAATGTCCAATTTCCAATGATACATGTATTCAACCCTTTTTTACTTTTATTTGTAGAAGTTACATTAAGCTAGCACAGGAACTAAAGCTATATGTGATATTGCGCCCTGGCCCTTATATTTGTTCAGAATGGGACTTAGGAGGACTTCCAAGGTAACTTTTTTTTCATCTGATAACGAAGTTGGTTGGATGGGCCCTCCTGTTGCCCTGCTGCTGCTCTTTCAGCTTGAGGGCAATATGAAGCCATTGTTTCATGTCTTATGAATGTCACTGTCTGTTGGGAGTCAAATCAATGCTGGCTTGCCATCTTGTGAGCGAAATGACTTTAAATACAACATAAAACCCCTTTCAAACAAACAAGCAATCATATGCTATAACGGTAAATACATGTGCCTGTATGTACATTTGAACGATATAAAGAACAGTTTTAGCAGGGGGTTGGATGACGCTTTCTGTGGCATAGAGTACAGCTCTTATGCTGTCAAAGCTGCAATTCAACAGGTGGCTGGATGAAGCTTTCTCTGTCCTTGAGTACTGCCCTTGTCCTGTGAGAGCTGATTAAAAAGGTGGCTGGATGAAGCTATATGTGCAGTAGAGTACTGCCTTTTTCTTGTCAGAGCTCAGAGTCAACAGGAAGCCATTTTGTGTGTCACTTTGTGTATCTGCAGACAGTCTTATTACAGCAAGTTCTAAATCCATTGAATGACCAATTTGTTATCATTCTTTCCTGCAAAGAAAAAGCCATTCCAATAGTTGATCTACCGTAGTTTGTGTTTGCAAGAGCTTCTGCTTCCGACATGAAGTTTTATTTTTGTCTTGTTTCCGGAAAACAAAATATATGATTTTGATCCATATTCATTCACCTATAATAGGCTATTACATCCTAGAATATAGAAAATACCACAGTAACAAGAATATCTGGAGGTTTAGCCAATCATTTGTCGATCATCAGGTACTGTAGAGTGAACCACTAGATGTGGCCACTCCTCTAACTGGTTCAAATCTGTCTGTCGATCATTGAGTATATGAGTGAGTTATGCCAATCTGGTTGCGATAGCTTTGCGAATTATGTTCTGTGAATGTCCTGTCTTTATTTGTTGCCAGTGGTGTGATGGTTGATGTCCTTCACCCATTTGGCTGGCATGCCGTCATGTGAGTGAAATAACATGAAGTCCAGAGAAAAATCCTAACCGAGGAATCAAACTAAGTGTCCTATGTTTTTGTATCCTGCCCTTATTTGTTGTCTGTTTTTCAAGGGCCTTAAACCCAAATTAAACAAACATGGCAAAGGTGGATTTCAGCTATTGGGATCTTGCGCCATCACTAATAATTTAGTTTTTAACACAAATTAGACTTAACTGCTAGAAAAGCTTTATATGAATGAACCTGAATACAGTTAGTTTGTTACCTTCCTTTGTATGAAGCTGGTTATTACATGATCCGGACATGAAGCTGAGATCTAACTACCCCTCCTATATGAAAGCTGTCGAGTTATTCTTCAAGAGATTGCTTCCAGAAGTTGTCGATTTACAGGTCTGGCCAATTTTCTTTTATTACATTCTTTATATTTTTGTTTAATTGGTTAAAGTTGTTTAATATTAATTTTTTTATGTCATTTTTTAGTTTTTTTATATAACATTTATTTGTCTATTTTGTCAGATGTCCTATGTTCCTTCATGCATTCAGATAAAATATCAATTACAGATCAGTGGCCACCATTATTGTAGGAGGAAAACTGTGCATCCAAAATAGCCCACACCTTCTATTGACTACTGGCATAGCAACCAACTTTACCTCAGCGGGATTCTGGAATAGAACCAGTGACCCAAGAGATTGCCATAGGCTGAGCTACATATTCTTATGCAGAAGTATCAGTATGCTGAATGTGTTTGTCTGCAAGAACCCCTAACTCAATCTACATGTAGATATTAACTGTTTATCTTTTCCCTGTTGTGTTTTCAGTACAGTAGAGGAGGGCCTATTATAATGTTCCAGGTGGAGAATGAGTTTGGGTCATACAGCAATGAAGTAGGACATCTATACAGCATTAAAAAGGTGACAATTAAAGCATTGGCCACTGTCACTACTTCTATCATCTTTCAAATAAAGTTATAGTGCAAATCATACGAATTGGGACCCTTCTCTGATTCACGATATAGGTGTCCCGTGTACTAGTTTAACTTTTTGCAATCAATTCTTTCTAGTGAGACCTTAGCAGACCTGCATACCCGTAGTATTCTGGACACAAACTTTATGTTAAACACACCAATATGACATTAAAATACACACAGAAATTAAAATTCTAAACTAATGTTGCTCTGGCAATCGCGGGGGTGGTTTTTACGAGGTTTCCTCCTGGTTTTCCAGCATAACAGGGCAAGGAACAGTGTGAAGTGGACAATCCGTCATCATATAACTGAAATAAGTGAAACCCCAATCAAACAAACAAACAAACACAAAAATACATATAAATGTAAGAAAATACTCATAAAAAATAATGTTCTTACACATAAATTTCTTCCAGGATAGACAGATCTGCCTCAGACAGTTGGAAGGGGGTTTCCAGGTGACCCAATGCTCTCGAACAATAGAGCTTAGAGGCAACAAGTTACTGATCTGATGTGGCATCTTTGTTTTACCTCTTTTGACTGTTCTCTGTTGTCTTTGTTTGTTGCTAGGGCTGTTTCTATCATTCATTGGGCTGGCACGCCATGATATGCGTAACATAATGTTAAGTACTGAGTCAATCTCTATTCAAGCAAACAAAAATCTTTATTTAATCTGCAGCACCAGTTGGTTAACATGTGCAAAGATTGCAAATAACTTTCCCATGGTTTAGTGGTTAGCACGTCAGCCTACTTTTCCTACTCCGATGTACTGCTCACGTGTTCAAGTCTCTGTCGAGCATCAGGTATATGAGCCAGTCACACAATGTGGCTAAGGTAATCGCTTTAGCCATTACCAAAAACGGTGCAGTGTGAAATGGACCTTACAAAAAATATCCTGTTTGGCTTTCTCTACAGATTTCTAACTTTTGAAATATTACAGAATATTACTTCTCAAATGTTGCATTGATGTTTCTATGTGGGTTAAGACAGTTTTTTGTTTAAGAACGTTTACAAGGCTATTTAATGATTATCACCAATGTGTTAAACTTTGGTTTAAGAATGTTTTTATTCAGACCAATTACTAAAGGTGTATGATCCTCAACAGTGTATATTGTATGGGAATGCAAATAGCTACACTAGGTTATTTACCATGTATGACGGCCCCGTGGGGGAGCGGGTTGGCCAGTCCTGCAGAATACTCTCCCGGCTTCCTCATTCTGTCGTAAGATGTGAGAAAAGAGGAGCTTTCTGTTACCCTGGTGTTCTCAGAGCTAAAGAGGAACAGGAAGCTGATCTGTTTGTACATTTTGTGTGTGTCTCCGTCGTCATATAAGTGAAATACCCTTGAGTACGACGTTAAACACCAATCAAACAAACAAACAAACCATGTATGATGTAATTAGTTATTCTGTGACTGGCATTTTAGTTATTGGAAAAAAATGGTGTAACTGAGCTTCTGGTGGTCTCAGAGGGTATGAGTGGAATTCTACAGGCACCGTTCCCACCTGGTAAGTATTTTGTAATTGTTCGTCTTAATACAATTATATTAAAAAAATATGTTGATTTGTTTGTTTATTTATTCATCAAATAAGGAATATTTAAATAACACATGCCTTGGATAGAAATATATTGGTGGGAATAAAGTCAATATGACTATATCTGTGTGAGATTCTGTTTCTGGTTTTTGATTTTTCGTTGATATTTGTTTTTCCTTGATCTATTGAGGGGTTTCCTTCTCCCATTGGCCCTCTGGTTAAGGGCAGTGTGTTTAAAGAGGGGCGATGCTGCCTTTACTTAGCACTGGAGGACAATTAACTGTCCAACATTATGGAAATGCTTCACATCTCTGTTGTTCTTGTGTCAATTATCCAAGATTGTCAATTTTGGTGACATCTTGAGAAATGTCAGTACATGTACCTTTAAAATATCTTCCTTTCTTCTTATTCAGGCCTCCTGACACTGAATTTTCAGAAGGTCACAGATGCAGAATTGTTGTTTGATGTTGTAAAGAGATATGACCCCAATGTTCCATTCATGGTGATGGAGTTTTGGACGGGTTGGTTTGATCATTGGGGCAAGGAACATCAATTGGTGGGAACAGAGAGTAAGTTATTCATCATCATTCTTAAAAAAAGGTAGGCCCACGGTCATCGCTTGGGGATATTATGTGCGCTTACTAATCGTACTTCGCTTTATATGAGTTTGTGAGTGAGTCCTATGAATCAGCTCGGCAAAAACGGTATCAGTTTTTACAAGGTTTCTTTCTGGTTTTCCACTGTAATTAGGCAAGAAGCTGTGTTAAGTAGACAATGTGTTGCAATACCCTTCAGTACGACATTAAACCTCAATTAAATAAAAAAAAAACAAATAAACAAAAGTAATATAATAATATAGGAATTTATATGAATAGTATATTATACAAAATTCCTCTTTAGTTTCAAGAAGTGTTTCAAGAGAAATGACAAACTTGTCTCTCAAACTATTTCACACTTTATGCTTGTGTTAGTGTAGCAACAACTTTGGATACACCATCCTCAGATAAGTGAAATAGCCTTTGGTAAGGCATTAAACAGCTATCAATCAATCCATCAATCTATAGGCTGCTACCTTGCAGCAGTGAGAACTGAACCAAGTTGAAAAATCCAAAATTGTAAAAAAAAATTATTAAGCAAAAAATTGAATCCAATCGAATTGGAAAAAGATTGGAGCGTGTCAGCCCTAGGATTCACTGATAGATATTCTGTCTTTTTTTTTTTTGCTTAACAGGGATTATGGAAGCTCTACATTTCATTGTGTCTCACAAAAGCTCAATCAACCTTTACATGTTTCATGGAGGGACCAACTTTGGATTCTTTGCTGGTGCCAACTATTTTAACCAGTACAGAGCTGATGTCACCAGCTATGGTTTGTAAACTACTTATTTACCACAACAAGAATGAAGTTTAGTGTTGTAAGAGTGTCACACATAAACTACATGTATTAGTAATTTTTTTTAGGATCTGGTGAGAATATTGAGCAAATACTATAAGGGACACATTTTCATACGCCCATGAAAATCTGTTGTTTTATGGTAGAGTCAGCCTCCATCTGTCTGGAGATTCATTGGTACGTCCTTCCGGCATCTGTCCGTCAGGATGGCCCCAATTCCTTACCCTTTAAAGAACTAAAAACTGTAACTGTGTTACACTTATCTTTTTCCTTTTTTTTGTTATATATGCATATTTCCTTCGAAGATGCTATGTCTGGATTATCATTGTCAACATGCTCATTAAGGGATCATTAGGGTTTGTTGAGTCACTAAAACTCTTGTCATCAAATTGCAATTTTCACTGTCAGTCTTCTTAGTTTTTAGGCCCGCGGCCATGGCTTCGATGTATCGTTCACAGGATCGAGTCCATCTGTTTTATCCTCAGGTATATGAGTGAGTCACACGATGTGGCTCCGGAAATTGCGGGGTTAACAGTTGGTTTTTACAAGGTTTCTTCCCGGTTTTCCACCGTAATTAGGCCTGGAACATTGTTAAGTGGACAATCCGTTATCATATAAGTGAAATACCCTTGAGTACGACGTTAAACCCCAATCAAACAAACAAACAAAATCTTAGTTTTTACTTTTTTACTATATAACTAATGTTAGTGTTGTGAATCTTTCATTGGATCCAGTTGCATAAAAGAGCTTGAAAAATTGGAGAGATAAAGCCTAGAGCTATTCTATACCAACCCTGTGCTGTAATCTTATCCAGCTGGACATATACAATTTAGTGAGATAACTTAGGATTTTCATTTGCCACTGTTTTACTGATTGTTTAAATGAAAAATAAAGCAAAATTGCTTTACAATAAAAACTTTGTTAATGTTTGGATTTGTTAAAAATCAGTAGCAAAATGCAAATTTAGATCAAACAAACAATCTTAACATAAGTTTAACTAACCATGGGAAGAACCATTCAGTCCGTTCTCCCCAACAGCACAGGCCTGGACACTACCAGTGGTATAAGGGATTTAGCTACAACAACAACAACAGCGTAATGACCGCATTTTCATTTAACTGAAAAAAAAACCCCAAAAATGAAAAGCAATTTTAGAAACATTTGTGGACTATTGAGGCTTTGATTAACGTTAGTAAGTAACATTCATGTAAATAAATTAATGACTTGTAAATACTTATTAGAATTATTAGGTTTCCTCAGGTATATGAGTGAGTCACGCGATGTGGCTCCGGCAATCGCGAGGTTAACGGTTGTTTTTTACAGGGTTTCTTCCCGGTTTTCCACTGTAATCAGGCCTGGAACATTGTTAAGTGGACAATCCGTCGTCATATAAGTGAAATACCCTTGAGTACGATGTTAAACCCCAATCAAACA
>JAVFBX010216537.1:0-11622 GCA_034783855.1 Mopalia kennerleyi | reverse complement strand
AGGACTTCTAATTGGAATTTTTGTATAATTGTTACACTAAATACAGGCTAATAATGTGAATTTTCGTATTAACAAATAAAAATTAAACAGACAAATTTTGATCTCGAAGGGGCCGACCAACCTAAGTCCTTAAGAGAAAAGTTATTTTTGTGTTTATTGGCACACATTTACCTTAAGAGAAAAGTTATTTTTATGTTTACTGGCACACATTTACCTTAAGAGAAAAGTTATTTTTGTGTTTATTGGCACACATTTACCTTAAGAGAAAACTTATTTTTGTGTTTACTGGCACACATTTACCTTAAGAGAAAAGTTATTTTTTTGTTTAATGGCACACATTTACATTGAGAGCAAAAGTTATTTTTATGTTTACTTGCACACATTTACCTTTAGAGAAAAGTCCTTGCCTAGAGCGAAGTAGCAGTTGTACTTGCGGGCATAGATGACATTGGTGATCAGTCTGTATGCATACTTTGGATAGGTCAAGGCTCTCGTAACTACAAAATTAAATCCATCAATAAAACATATAAAACCTACATACACAATATTATTGATTCAAAACTCTTATACGTGTACAAGGGAAGGTAGTCTATTAATATGAAAATAAATAATTTCCCAAAGAGTCAAAATGGCCACTTTATTAGGGGTACAAATGCTGAAAGTTAATAACATATGAATCTACACTACTGATAAAGTCAGTGTCTTCATTTTTTCAATTTTTCTTCTTGAATTATGGATCATATATGTATATAACTCAAAGGCGATAAAAGTAAACAATTGGGGTATAGGTGTTTTTTGTATTAATCCCACTCAGTATTTTAACTTTACCTCTTGGATATATTTCTAAAATTAACCACACTGGCACAGGGATGTCGACTTAGGACTAAAACTGCCTCAGCTATTGGTGTTTTCTCTATTAATTTTATTCAGTATTTAACTTTTAATCTTTGATATATTTCGAAAAATTAATTACACTGGCACAGGTATGTCGATAAAAACTTTCAGAGCTATTTTACTACGTATTTTACTTTCACTCTCGGATATATTTCGAAAAATTAATCCCGGCAACAACAAAACTTACCCTTAGTGTCAGTTAGACTTCTGCTCCATGTTAGGATTCCACGGGCATCTAAGATAATAAACTGTCTCATCCTGCCATTATACTCAACTAGAATGAAGGTGGTAGGAAAACATGTTGACATTACTCAATACAAGTTTAATAAAATAATGAGAGCTGATCATAATAATCAAAATGAGTAAATAAAATAAGGAGATTCAGTGGAACTAGCCATGACAATCAAAGAGATACAACACAAATCTACATGTTACACTCAGTAATCAGAGTGTCACATGTCCAGTATATTAACCAGGAGCTCTATTCACTTACAACTCTAGTTTTATTGGATTTGCACTTTTTTTATAGCATGCAATCATGTCAAGCCAGTCCAAAAACAAAGGGTTGACTAATTTTGTGCTGTAAAACATTTTGTGAAAGTACCGGGTAACTTGACTGCTTTTGCCAATAATTTAGTCTTCATTAATTGTAATCCTGAATCTACATCTACATAGATTGTTAGTTTGCTTGTGGTTCAACATAGTATTCAAGTGTATTTCAATTAATAATTATACAACAATGGATCATAATCTATAGCTATAATACACACAAATCTGTACTGACCCAAACATAATCAAACTTACAAATGTGTTCTTTGAAACAGTTTCACTGGACAGCATTATATCACCTAAATCTTTAATTAAATATGAATTAAAATATAATTAATATCATAATACATCATTGAATATTAGGGCAAGTCAGAAACAATTGATGAATCGGCATGACATGGCTTTTGTGTGCGTGTGTGTTTTTTTTCCAAACTGAATTCGTTACCTCCCATGATTTCTGTATTTTCTTTGCGATGATCATAGGCATCTCTTGGTTGGAATCCATATGACACAGAGGAATAATCGTCAGATATTTTACCACTCTCTTCATGTATTGACTGGTTTACCGAACTTCCAAGAGATTCCTGGGAATGTTTTCTTTCTTCTAATCTCCCAATGGTTTCTAAAATTTGGTCAAAGATATGGTCTTCGGATTTCTCCGTGTCAATTTCATGTATTGCTGAATCTGGTGTCAACTGGTCAGATGGTTTTTGATTTGAATCAAACATTGGTCCAGGTGAGAGCTGACAATCTGCCATTTTATTGTCTCTGTCAATCATCATGGAGTTCCTTGGTATTTTCAGCTCATCTAAAACATCCAATTAGAGCCAGATATTTACTCTTGTTCTTATAAAATATTAACTTTAAAATATAAAGAGGAACATACATTTAAATTGAACATTTCCCGGTTTTCCCCTTCCATATATATGGTCCTTATTAGATACTAAAAATGAAGTTGATTACATGTACATGTACTAACATGAATTTAGACATTTTATCTGACATTTTAACAAAATATTTAGAGAATATATATTAAACAGAAAATCAAACCGCTTTCCCGGGACATCACCCTCTTTTCACGGACCTAGACCTAGTTCCCTGTCAAGGTTATAATATTACACCTGGGATATCCCATGTCACACATGTAGCTGCCGGGATATAGTGATATATAATATTAAAGGTTGAACTGTGATAAATACACACTCCAAGTTATTTATTATAATTATCAGAATGTTGGAATATCAGAAAAATATTGGCGAAAAGAGGATGAAGCTTGAAATCAAAGTGAGAATCAATATTCTAATGTTACAAGCTTGAGAAAGTTGTAATTCATATGAAATGCATTGTAGCTTATAAAGTTACCACTCAGCATTGTGTTTTTTATAACAACTAGAATAACCGTTTAAAGCAGTTCTTATAAGTCAACCTCAAAAGTCACATTATAAGTTGTATGTGGATAATTGTGATGTGCCAGACTGATGGGTGAAGAAAACCACCTTTGATTTGTGTTGAAATAATCTGTTCAATAATCCCCATATACAGATTAATTATTATGTCAATAATTTTAATTTCAGAGCGTTTCTTTATTTAATTTAACAACCTATGATTCAAATTTTTGGCTAATTTGTTTATTTGTTGAAGCTCAGGTAAGCATTAACATCTCTTTGATGGATTTAACTACCGACCGTACTTCGAGCCCCGATTTATTTTGTTGTCTGAACGACATTGGTCAAACTTAAGCTGCCTTAACTTGCACCTGCTTTTGAGGTGGCGGACAACCTAGATTACTTTGTTAAGCCAGCTTAGTTTGCCTGTCTGAACGGACCTACATGTAGCTACATGTAACATTAAGCCAGCTTTGATTTTGCCTCTATTATGACATTGCATGCGAACACAAGTCAATTTACCACGTCACATAGACTGAGGTGGTGTCATTTAAAGTCATGTGGCGAAAAGCATTACGCTATTTCACCTCATATTTCGAATAATCTCATTTTGTTTCCAATTGACCTCTTAACTTAGGAAAGAAATCAATGTCATTATAAAGTAGAAGCCAGCTTAATTTTCAGTCTGTCTGAAAGCAAGTAAAAAAAGCAGACACCAGGCTCGAAGAACGTTTGATATTTCAGCTGGCTAAACTGTCGTCATCTGAACGCAGTATTAGTATTTCAGTGTAGCGGTACTCAACCACGCTCAGCTAGTAGATGTGAATACATATCTCATAAACTATACAGTATATACCGGTATAGAGAAATACCGTAAAATGAGTCCAAAAGCTTAAATGGTTCAGTTGGAAGTTTTCAACAGATATATAGGTTAAATAATGACCCGATGAGGTCATAACCTGGTAAATATTTACAACGTGATGAATATTCAGAAAGTCCATTGAGTCAGAGCTCTCAATGAGGTTCCATCCCATGTGTCACTGCATATAACATTCTTATATAGGAGTCATTGTGCTGAAATCAAACTGTGTAAGCCCCTTCTTTTGCACTGACTCAACTGGAATAGAATGCATTTCGTCTTTTACCTTTATTCAAGTGCTTAAGAACTTCTATCAGCACAAGTTAAGTTTATCAAAAAGTTTTTGAAGCACCAGATTAGGACAATTAATGAATTATCAAAATCTACATGTTACTTCACTGTAAATCACCAAGTACTGCGTCACACTCAAATGAGATTCTCCAGATTGCATATATCGTGGAGAGCAGTAAGGTCATGTATACTTCATGCAGAATACCGGTAGGCGACTGCTCACATATTTGTATCAACAAAACAGGAGGGTTCAACAGTCGTTTTGGAAAGCGAATAGCAAGTCTCTTTAACAGAGGTTACAGAGCACTTCTAATTGTAGTATCAATAACATCCTTCAGCAGGATCTCGGGAGTATAAATATCTGTGATGTTTGATTTCCGATGAGAACTTCTGGGCAGTGTTACTAAATATCACTAAGATCCTAACATACATGTTAACAGGTCATCTAAGGCAAAACGTGTGGTTAGACACAAATGTTTCATTTGTACAACAAGGGTATGTTTTTAACTCGACAATCAGAAAATGCGGAACCCTGTCTACAAATAAAGGAATAACATTTACAATTGTCAAAATAGCTAGCGACAGCCGACAACAAATTGAAAGTAGGGCCTAGGCCTAGGGTTTTTGCCAATTTGGGGTTGCATGAAAGGTGTTTGGTAAGGCGTTTAATAAGTCAGCTGTATATGTGTTAGATATAAACACTGCAGTGTATTTATGTGTCATCATGTCAAGGCGTAAATGGACAATAGTCTCTGTAAAGTTATAGGGGAAAGTGTTGTTTCTGCAGTTCATTTGACGTTACCAACCACTCTACACTCATGCTGAATGCTATTTCACTGTAACTTCACGAATGAATTAAATACCTGAGTATGTGTGGCTCCTCCAAATAAACAATAACCAAGCGTATTGTCATTTGCATGAAATCTGCATGATTAAGTGTGGATTTTGGGTTTGTTTAAACACGCACTTTCACTTTCTTCCATTTGTCCTCCATATTGTTTACAGCGTTGGGAAGGAAAACAGCGCCCCCTGTCACGGGCAACAACTCTCGAAACTCTAGCTTCGTAAACATAGCTGAATACATTCAATCAATGTTGATTGCAAGTGCAATACAGAGTGTTGTTTTTGAAAATATGCAATACAAATAAAAAGTTTAGGTGGAAAAACAGTTGTCTTTCACTGTTAATGACATCACCTTCCCAATTTTCTTGTGGCCTGTTAAATTGCTCGAAGCGCTATTGAATTTAATCCGCTTCGCCCCATGTTGAATCCGGTATTAGTGATTAGGGGCTAATCGTATTTCGAGCAATTTGACACAGGTTATGAGCTATTCAGTTTAAAGACTTCAATTCGTGTAATTGCCCTAAATCGAGATTTGAAGTAGGACTCAAACCTTCTATTAAGTAGCCTATATAAAAACCTACAGGTTTACTATACAGGTGTAATATCCCAATCGAATTCTTTATCCTTTTATTAGGTGAACATGCCCAAATTAAAGTGGAAGTTACACGACCGTCTACTAAAATTTCAAGTCTCTAGTCAGGGTCACGCGTGAAAGAGAGAAAAATGGCGGGTTAGCAGTAGTATAAAGTATAACTCTGCTGGGCAACTTAGCGTGTATATATTTGCTATAACGTAATAGTAAGGAAGTGTTGTGCGTTATCAATTACTAAGTATTTGCTACATAAATAGTAAATAGCAATTCAGAATTTTCCTTGACACACAGTTAAGTTTAGCTTACGTTATTATCTAGTTTGCTTTTTCTCCTAATAATTATGTGACTATACGTTACCACCGTAGTGATAATAATTGTATGTTGCTAATTATATTATATTAGGTGGGGTCATTTTGACTGGAAAGTGTGGCCGTTCCAACCGGGATCCCTTCAGAATGTTCACCCCTTTTTGCTAAGGCGCAACTGTTCATGTTCAGTTTTCCTTGAGATTTCTTATTTCATTTGTTGTCAGTTTACTCTTTTTTTCCACGCATGTTTTTTGCGTTCTGCTGTGTTCGTTAATATTGTGTTTAGCAATATGTAAAACTGTAAATCATTTACAGTTTTACAATAAACTAATTCGGCCACAAAATGTAACGAAGGGAGGCAACTCGTGTCTAAACAGCTTTGTTCTGTATAGGCAGGGGGGATATTGATGTAGACAGTAAATTATATTCAGACATCGTGTGATAATATAATAGTAAACATGTCAGCAGCTTCACTATATCTTGTACATTTTATCTTATTGATTTATAAAGCGAAAGTTTTGTTCAGAATATATGTAGAAATACAATGTTAGGATATATGGATCAAAATATCTAGCAACAAAAGGATTGGGTGACCGTTTCATACAAATGTTCCATCTGTTACACATACTATTATACATAAATGTGCTGAACCCTAAAGTACTATGCAACAAAGCACTTTAAAAAAAAACACGTATTTTTATTCTTTCTTACTTCTGACATATTGGTCAAGATTTGTCCTGAATACATTAACAACAAATTCTTACTATATTTACAAAACAAAGTAAAATGTAATAGATTTAAAACCAAATCGATATATCTGGTTGTATACATTTATTCAATATAGAAGGATACAGGCCTATGCTGTTGGGGAGAACGAACAGAACGGGGTCTCCCAATGGTTATGCAAAATCATTTAAGGACCGATTTATAGGTTTGCCAAATTGTTTGCAGTCTTCATCTCAATTTGCATTTTGCTACTGATTTTGACAAATTTTGTCATCTGATAATCAATGATGATTGTATTTTAAAGCAATTTTGCTTTATTTTCCACAAAGGCACATCTAAGTATTTAAAAACAAAAACAGAAAACCAGGGGAAATTGCAATTGTTAGGTTTACCGTTATGTCACTAAATTTTAAGAGGACCGATTTTAAGGTTATGCTGGAAAAGATTACGGCACTGGCCTGGGACAATCGTTTTGAAATATATATTTTAAACTTATTTTATCCCACATTTTATCACGGGTAGAGACCTGCTCTTTTCTCCTTTCTCCCCATATTATTTAAGGGGCCTCAGTGAAATGCGAATGAAGAATTAATTAAAATACTAGTTAACAATGGAGAAAAAAAGTTTATTATACCATTTCAAAAATGGATCGGATGATGATATTTCTGAAAAGCCTACCACGAAAGGAATTAAATGTTCAGACAAATATTGATTTATATCGGTGTTGATTCTAACTACTCTTTCATCATACAAGTAAAATATCCTAGAGGTTCATATGAGAGAAAAACCCTTGAGCACGACATTTTTGAAAACCAATCAATCAAATTCTTGGTAGATTTTAAAGCTAACACCATATGCAGCCCAAACTGTGACCAAAGTACTGGTCATCCAATTAATATTTTCCACAAACTAGGCATTTATTCTAGGCAACAGATTGTCCATTTCTCACTGTGTTCCTGGTCTAAAGAGTGAACTGCAATAGAACCTAGCCCTAAATGACACCTCCTCAATTTTCTTTTGGCCATATTACATGATGCCATGATGGGTATCTCATATAACATAACCAAAAGACAATGGGGGAGGTAGGACACCATTTAGGGCTAAATACAACCCTATTGATAATTTGAAGTATATATATACACCTTATGTACAGATATTTTCATTCTTGACAATGGTTTTAAAATAAACCGAAATATTGAATCACCATGTATGATGTATCCATGTGTATCTTTTATTGGAGTTGTAAGTTTACTCTACAATGTGAAGTGTATTAATCTAATATACAATAGCTATTGAACAGCAGACAACCTAAATTATGCTTCAATTATTCCATCGTTAGCCAAAAGGCTGGAACTGCTGGAACTGCGATCATACACGATATAGCTTTGTTTTATTTGTTTGACTGGGGTTTAATGTCGTACTCAAGGGTATTTCACTTAAATGACGACAGATAGTCCACTTCACATTGCCTTATTATTGTGGAAAACCGAGAGGAACCCTCGTAAAAAAAAAAAACCTGCGATTGCCAGAGCCACAACGTGTGACTCACTCATATACCCGATTGTCGACAGGCAGACTCGATCCCGTGAACGGAACATCGAAGCAGGGTTAGTTTAGCAACCGCACACGCTTCCACTAAGCCACAGCCGCGGGATAGCTAACCTATGAGATCAGCAAGCATGTATTAATATTGCTGGCAGAAAGTCACTCTCCTAGCACAATTGTTGGAGCCGTTGTAGAATTGTTCCGTCACTCTAAAAAACGAAATTTTAGTGTAAAAGATTGATGAATAAAACAGAACTAAAACATACTGTCAGTAAAAGGGTAACTAACCCTAAATCTGATCTCCCCGAATCAATAAAAAAGAATGAATTTAGCAGAAAACTGAGAAAAGCAAAGTAAACTGGACTGTTTTATTGCACTGTGATTTTCTTTGGCAATGGCATGTTTATATGCTGTTTACAGGTGATGGACCAATTCTACAATTACTTGAATTAGACCCAATTGTTGGCACACCTGACCTAATACCAACGTAGTAAGGACCTATACATGGTTTTCACATACGGGCACTTGGCGACAAAAATACCCAAAGTGCCGCCATTGCAGAGGGCTACACAGCGTGTATAGACTATAGTACAACCCTAATAATTGCGTTTTTTTCCCTTACTTGCCGATAACAGGGTCAAAAACATAGAATATCTTATTCCCATCATTAAATCAAAAGTGGCTACCGAAAACAAGTGTAGGCCTATTCATCATTATTTATGATTTACGTTTCAAGCGAGACAAAGCATTGTTAACTAATGACCAGTATCCCTCTGCAATGGCGGACAAAGGCATAATATGTAGTCGTGTGACGTCATCTGAAAACGATGTATAAGGGACAAAACAAATCAAGTTATGAAAAAGATATCCTCAAATATTAAAAAGAGGTCGTCTCAGATAAACTAATGTGAAGATCAGAATGGACGTCCAGCTCATAGACCGAAACCTAGGGCGACATTCACTTCAGACTCGCCTTTAAATCATCACAGACGACTCTTTAGTAGAGAGCTCAAGAAAACGAGAGAGGACATGGTAGACTGCCGCTCCGATTGAAAACTGATAATCAGAAGGAAAACCTGCGGGAACAACGCTCGAGCAGAGTAAACCTAAATCATTCGCGCCGTAGTATCGTCATTACAGCCCGTTCCGCCATGTGCAACACCTGCCCCTTGAGCCGAAAGATAGAAACTAGAAAAGGGAGAGTTGAGAATGAGGAATAGGAAAAGATAGATAAAGATTTAGTAAAAATATTTAAAAAAAAAAAAAAAGGCAAACAGAAGAAGCACGAGCTTAAAGAGGAAAAATAGAAAGCTAGAAGACAGAGTCCGACTAAACAGAGCGAATCGAACAGCAACAAAAAAGCAGATTTATGCGCATGTGCGCTTTATTACAAAATATGGACGTGGTTAAATATCGGAAAGGACTTTCGTCCGTATTCTATACGTTTGCAACATTTGTAAATATGTTGTTTTTTTAGCAATGTAACCGAAGATTCATTTTTTATATACGAGGCTGGCGACGATGTCGTGAGCAAAAAAATTACGACTAGTCCATGTTGGCATTTCTGTGTTAGATGTGGTATTTTTATGCAATCGTCCTACATTTTGCTGAGCCAGAAAAGAAATGAAAAGTATTTTAAATAATTTTGGTAGGTATTGTTAGATTTGTGATTTACTATAAACCAAGGGTGTCCCAGTAACTTTGTTATTTCCAATGTCGTTATGACAAAAGTGATGGCATAAGTCAGTTGTACACGAGTACACAGTCTTTATGTAGGTCACGCCAAAGCGAGGCTTTGTATATAAACAAACCGTCAAAAGCATGTGCCCCCAGTAGCCATCCATAAGGTCTTACCGTCCCGATTTTCTTGTGGCCATTCTGATTGTATATGTCAGATATCAATGCCATAAAGGCATGCCCTAAATTTTCACAAGGAATTTAATACATGTACTGCACTTCGATCCGGCCGTACAAAAAAAATCCTTATAGGCAGCTCCCAAAATCATCTCCATATAACTTAGTGCATGGCAACATAAGGTCTTGGTAAAAGTTAGCCCTGTTAACATGACAGTGCGGACTTCCCCTCACAGTCATGCAGTGGGTCATACCCGCATACTTACTGAATAAGCGGGGCACCAAGTTCTTTGACTTACAGTTAGATCGTTAAAATAAAGCCAAATCCAATGGTAATATCCCATTTATCCCCGCACTCTTAACGTCCCAATAAAGGACGATTCAGGCAAGTCTTATCAGACTTTAACTGATTTTCACAGATTTGCACATCTGTTTGGAATTGGCCCTGTACCATGTCCACTGAATAAAGCCAATATTGTACGTTATACAGCCACTCCGCCTACAAGCTAGCACATTGTATAGGGCTGATTCCTCTGCCTTAGCCCTACATGTATCTCAACCTGAGGTGAAGGCTGGAAATTGATCCGCCACTATTACCGGCCTCTCAAAACATATATCTGATGTTTCTCTAATTTTTGTTAGATACAATGAAAACAGTGACTACTATTTTACCTACCTTCCATATTTCTTTTTAGAGAGCTCTCAAACTTTCAACATGTCAACTAGGACGAAAAACTCAAAGAAAACATTATTTAAATGTCAGAAAAGAAAGAAGGAGTTTGATTATTGTGACTTTTGTATCCCCCCAAAATCAGACAAAAATCAGATACATGTTTTGACAGACCAGCTATAGCGGCAGATCAATTTCCAGCCTTCACCACAGGTCGAGATAGGTGGGACATAGGGCTGAGACGGAAAAATAAGCTCTATTCAATCATTGTGCTAGTTAAGGCCCCCTTATGGCAATCTGAGTCTGGGCTGGCATTAGAATCCTGCAATAGCACCAGTTTCCCTGTACCTGTATTGCTATTAACTTTTACAGTCTGGTATCGGCCCATTACAGATGAAGCACAATTTGTCCGGCAGTCTGACATTAAATATAAGATAAATACTAGTTTTTAAAATGGTGTCATACTATAAAGGGCACTATATTAAAAACTAAACTATGGTGTACAATCTGTTTATCTACTCTTATCTAATCTAATTCTAGCTGACGTCTTTTATGACCACCATTAATGATTGCAGGAGTTTCACAGCCCACTGTGCAAAACATAATTTCCTTCTATATCCTCTGGAAGAAAAGTATGGAAAAAAAAATTAAAAATAAGTATATTTACAAATATATAATAAATGTTAGCCAACGCTCCTGATCCAGAAAAACTAAAGTAATAACTTGAAGTATAACCCAGTACATCGGTTCAATAGAGCCAGTGTAGTACATTTGGTTCAAAGATGACAGGAATCAGACAATTTCACTATATTATTATTAATGATGTTATAATTACATCCCCGTAGGCCCTACAGTGGAGATCCAGAAAGCCTAATGCAGTAGGCAAAGCCTCCTAGAAATAGATTATACCTAAGGCGCGCTATCTGAAAAATGCTATTTTTTCTCTCACTAAAGTTAAAATCTATATTTAAAACATATTTTGGTTTTTTAAAAGGTTGGACTCTTGTCAGTATCTTCGCATGTGAACAGGCGGGTTGGCCAGTCTAGAAGAATACTCCCTCGGCTTCCTCGGCCGATCGTAAAAGGCGAGAAAAGAGGAGCTTTCT
>JAVFBX010216526.1:0-11624 GCA_034783855.1 Mopalia kennerleyi | reverse complement strand
AAGGGTATTTCACTTATATGACGACGGATTGTCCACTTCACACTGTTCCTTGACCTATTATGGTGGAAAACTGGGAGGAAACCTTGTAAATACCATCCCCACGATTGCCGGAGCCACATCTTGTGACTAACTCATATACCTGAGGGTCCACAGACGGACTCGATTCCGTGAACGGTACATCAAAGTAGAAGTTAGAAAGCGCACTCGCTAACAACTATGCCACAGCCACAGGCCACCTGTCATATGAGTTCGATACCCAGGTGTATGTAGTATTAAACAATAATTAATTAAAACTAAAAAGAACTAAAAAAAATTTCTAGGTGGATCTCCTACGTCTACTATAGCAATAAAAATTAATATGAATTGGAGGAAGACAAAGCATGTGATTGACCCGTTAGCTGAACTCTTGCTTAAACAATATTTTCAGAGGATATATTTATCAACGTAACAGCTGAAGAAATCAGTAAGCTGTCAGGGCATTCTGTTCCCAGCATATTCAAGGCTGTCGCTTACTGGTTAGGAAATTTGCTGACTTATCATATATCGCTTTACAGGTTTGCGGGTTTGAGTCTGTCTGTCTACCATCAGGTATTATATAAGGAAGTCTTACGATGTAGCTCAAGCCCACAGACGTGTGCGCTTTCTAATCCTGCTTCGATGTACCATTCACCAGATCCAGATCAGGTATATGAGCGAATCACACATTGTGGCTCCGGCAATCGCAGGGTTTTTTTTACAAGGTTTTCCACCATAATAATGCAATGTGCAGTGGTAAGTGGACAATCCGTATAAGTGAAATACCCTTGAGCACGACGTTAAACCCATATCAAACAATTCCTGCATATTGCTGGCGCACCATTGATTTTCCAACAGAACAAAATAGGTTACACTATATGAACGTCTTCATTTGGCTATTTAAAATAAAAATATAGATTTGACATTCAACACCAATGATCAATCCATCAATCTGTACTGTTTGGCTACCACAAGCCGCTCAGATTTTCTTGAGAAAAGGCAGCAAGCAGCTGGGCCAGGGAGTGGCTTGTCAAGAAGTCGTTGTAAACTTTCCTCCGATTGGTTATTCGTCCACAGCCTGTTTAACCTAACCAATGAGCATTAGCTTTAATGCCCAGAAGCAAACCTTGTACAGGACAGCAGACTAGGAAAAAATATTCCGTAGCCAAAGCGTTAAGCACATATAGGACCAGCTGGTTCTATTAAATGATAGAAAAGTAACTGATTTACTGTTTATATAATGTCTGTACATCAACAATATTTCTCAATGGATCAATATACCCTGATGATCAGAATTCATTTAGCTCCATCAGTTACCATAGCAATCAAAACTCCACCACCTGTTACTGTTGATCGCCTGGGGGCGATTCACAAAATGTTGTATGGCAAAATCTTATTGTGCTACATGTGTGATGGGCCCGGGGCTTAGTTGTTAGAGTCCGTCTGTCAACCAAGTGCTTAGGCAGACACCCGTCCAAATGGACAACGTGGAGTGAACAATTCTCTCATTTGGATGCCCGCGAGTGGTTGGAGGGAGCTTCATGTAGCCCTGGTGTTCTCAGAGCTAAAGAGGAACAGGATGCCAAACTGTTTGTAGTGTCTGTATTGCGTCCTGTTATAGTCCTGTATTTGTCCCGTCTTTGTTTGTTGCCAGTGGTGTCGAGGGTGGTTTCTTTCACCCATTGGACTGGCACGTCATCATATAAGTGATATACCCTTGAGTAAGCCGTTATACTCCAATCATACAAACAAACATCATTTGGACGCCCTGTTTTAAGAAATTTTAACACGCAGGAGATAGGAAAACTGTCAAAATGGGACACACAGTTATTCGAAAAGTGAAGCAAAATTACCATTTTGGACCCCATACTTTTGATTTCTGGCTAAGCCCCTGCTGTCAACCATCAGGTATATGAGTGAGTCACACTGTGTCTCTCCAATTGTAGGAGTGATTTTTTTCTTTTTTACGAGTTTTCCTCTCTGTTCTTTGCTTATATGCGGGAGAAAATAATGTGAAATTGACAATCCGTCAGATAATTTAAATAACCATGAGCACGGCGTTACACCTCAATCAAACAGCGAGACCTATTGCACGATTAAATCCGCCATGTTAATCTCATGATGTTTAACGAGCATGAAGCTTATGGTTGGCATTTTAGTTGTGGAACAATATGCCGACATCAGAATCGATGGTGGGACCATTGCTCCTAAGCTTGAAGAGCACTAGGGCAACACGAATTTTATTAAAAACTGAATTTAAAAAATCTTCATACAACTTATTGAAATTTATTTATGGATCCAGCTTACTTAAAGATACAATTTAAAGATCTTTTAAACATAGTTCATTTTTTTTCTCCATGTGTGAAGTAAATTGATATATAAACTATATACACAATAAGATATCCTACAATTTATGAGAGAAAATAGAAAACTGAACAAACAGCAAAATTTGAATCACATCAGTATTTGCATAATGTAGGAGGCAATCTAATTAAACTTAAATCTCAAAAAAGCTTTCTGTGTTTTGCTTTTCGCTATATATTGAGATCTGATTTTTAGTAGATTATACGTGAGGTTACCATGCAGTTGAAGGACTTTCAGCAGATAGCCACAAAACACACCAATAAAATCAAAATGAAAAAATAGGTATTTTTTCAGCTTCAACAGTTTTATTTTTGTTCAGTGTGATTCTCCTACATCAGAAGGATCATGATCCCGGGCCTCCTTTATATCACAAAGAACAGATATGATGTCACGAATGTTGTGATGAACAGAAGACCCACTTTAAGGATTAAATTACCTCCCTTGGTAAACTGTCAAGATTCCCATCGCCATGGGAACTAGGCATATCATAGCACAATGAATAGGGCTAATTCCTCCGTCTTAGCCCTACGTCCCACCTATCTCAACCCATGGTGAAAGTTTTAAACTGATCCTCCGGCGACCACCGCTATCCCCCGCATCTCAAAACATCTATCTGATTTTTCTCTGATTTTTTTTTGATACATCGAAAACAAGAACTAGTATTTAACATACTTGCAAATGTTTCTTTTCTGACGGTTTTAAATTTTATTAATGCAAAGGGAGATAACTTAAATGTGTCAACTCTGGCAAGTAACTCAAATAAAACTTTATTTAAACGCCAGGAAAGAAAGAAAGAGTGAGGTTATTGTGACTTTTGAGTCTCCAAAAAATCAGAGAAAAATCAGATAGATGTTTTGATAGGCCGGCAATAGCGGTGGTTGCCGAAGGATCAGTTTCAAATTTCCACCATGGGTTGAGATAGGGCTATGACGGAGAAATTAGCCCTATTCATTGTGCTAGGCATATCACTGAATATAAAAGGGGATGGGATGAAACAGGTGTCAATATTACAGAGAAGTCTTCCTTGTTAATATAAATATAAGCTTACAGTAATCAAGATAGACATTAAAACGATGTCTAAACAATCCAATGCAGGGGTTGATATACTGGTTTCAGGTGTTATGTCCTACTTAGCGTCATTGCCCTTATAATTGCATGCTGGGCAACAGAAAGTCATCTTCATCCAGCTGTTGGTTTCAAAGCAGTTACATTGTTGTCTAATTAATAATTATAATTTTATTCGATATATTTTTTTTTCTCACACAAATTTTAATAATAAATAGCTCATATCGATAAACACTTCATTCAACGGTTATCAGCTACAAGTGTATGAACTAAATGGTATATTGACAAGCAAACACAATTCGATGGATTTGAAAGATCATCTTATGTCTGGATAAATTAAAAGATATAATACATGCAAAACACTATCACAATCAATAATATTATATGTTTACCTTAAACAGGTTAGACACAACCATCCTTTTTAACCTCCAATTAGAGAGGGCGATTGTGCCTAACCTGTTAAAGAAATGTGCTAAAATTATGTAAGCATAGTTTTAACAACCATAAAAGTAATTTCTTGTATTAAGCACGTAAAAGTCTGCTAAAAAAAATATCTAAAACAATGCATAGAAAACATTGCCTAATATAAGTATATGTTGTCCTGTCAAATACATCCAGGTCTTGGATCGTAGACATCTATAGGCCTACTTAACCTTTGGAGTCTGCCCTCAACCTCTACTTGTTCTCAGTCTATCTTCAACACCCGAACAGCTATTTTTGTTGTTTTAATTGATTGACTATTTCTAGTTAAACAGCATTCTTAATTCTTATCGATTTTTTAAAGTGGCATTTAGAAGTCGGAAGTACATGTACCTGTATATAAAGATGGAAAGGCTCGGTTTGGAAAACAACTTATTAGTTTATACAGCAATCCAGTCTAATTAAAATCAGATCTCAAAAACGCTCCCCGTGTTTTATTTGTCTGTATATTGAGGTCTAACGCAATCACCCCACCTATAATGTTGATTCGTTTATCAAATTGACCAATCACTGAGCTGCTTCACAATTCTGGTTTATAAAAGCCGAAGATTTCCACCGACGAACCGAATTTTCCCGACTATAATAAACTTTGAGTGGAATTCGATTTTTATGCGGCTTACAATATGAACACAGATGAAAATCAACAACTTCTGCTTGTTTTGGCTGAATTGGTTGTTTACCAGACCCCGTGTTATCTGGGTTTAATTTGACATTGACAATTCAAACTGTGAACCACAGTAAGCTTGACCTAATTGAACAGCGTTTGTAGAGTGATGCCTTAGATCTCAATATAGCGACAAACAAAACACGGGGAGTGTTTTTGAGATCTGATTTTAATTGGATTGTACAGCATTCTTAGTTCTGATCGATTCTTTAAGTGGCATTTAGAAGTCGGAAGTACATGTAGATATAAGATGGAAAGGCTCGGTATGGATAACAACTTTTTAGTTTATTAGATGTTACTATATCAGCCCAAAGATCATTTTTAAGGATGATACTGGATAGCGACCTCTTGAAAAAGATAGAAATGTCTTATAAGCTATTCTAAATGACAGCGATGTATTCCAACAGCCACAAACAACCATCAAATATGAGAGGTATTTATCTATCACAAATGTTCCTCTAGTGCTAAATACAGACAGCAGGTCTAGGTTTGTTTGTTGGTTTGATTGGGGTTTAACGTCCTACTCAAGGGTATTTCACTTATATGACGACGGGTTGTCCACTTCACACTGTTCCTTGCCCTAGTATGGTGGAAAACCAGGAGGAAACCTCGTAAAAACCTTAACCACCCCCGCAATTGCCGGAGCCACATCTTGTGACTCACTCATATACCCGAGGGTCGACAGACTGACTCGATCCTGTGAACGGTAAATCGCTGTAGGCGTTAGAAAGCGTGCTCGCTAACCACTACACATACTCCCTTAAGACAGAGGGCTGACTTGTTTCGAGGGCTGTTTCCCATAACAGATGCTATATAAGTGAATGGTTGATTGATTGATTGATCAGTATTTTACGCTGTGCTAAACGGTATTTCACTTTTATGACAGTGGTGTATTCTAACAATAACTGACACTTGCACAATCAAGATGTGAAGCATTTCCATAATGTCTGAAAGTAAATTTACTTCAGTGTTAAGTAAAGACAGCATTGTTACTCTTCAAACAAACTGCCCATAACCAGAGGGCATAAGCGAAATGAGCTATAAGTTCTAGAATATTAACTGCTTGGAGTTGAGTATCTACTTGTACTCAGTGTATCCATTTTTGCCCAGATGTAACTCTGCACTCTATGTATCTACCATCACATCTAGATGCACTTATAACAAGTTATATATATTAAACGTAATGATACTTATCTATGTACAATCTCATAAAAATTATGTGTAAACAATGTTGAGAAATAAAAACACCAGCATAGCGTTGTCTAAGAATTAAATAGAATTATAATAGTTTACATCACAATTGATAAATATAAGAATGAAACTGCTATTAAAATTTATAAATCCTTATTTTTAGCACATAAAATATATGACATTTTTTTTCTGTTTCTGACATCGAGTCTGGGTACTTGTAGCAAATAAAAAGTTCACACTGATATCAATCTGATAAAACCTTGTTACATGTAATTCTGTATAAAATTTCCATCAACTGGAACTAAAACATTCTAAGGTATCATAATCATATTTAACTTATTTCTAACGGAATCTAACCACAGGTGAAAAAAGTAAAAGTTATTTTATTACTTATATAATGCTAAGATTCCCATACTTTACTTTCCTTGATTTGTTAGGACACTTTGGGCCTGTATTGCATCACATGAATCCATATAGTGAGTCCATTGCCTATATAAACACACATCATTTCACTAGTAACACTGATTTTAAAATACCATGCTAGTTTTAAATTAGATGCAACTATTCTGATATTGTTTTAAAATATTGTAACGTATGGAAATATTTTTGCACAGAAATATGCTAATTTTAGAGTAGAGCACACTGCTGATCTTGGGAAGGATTACGGCAATAATCCACTCAAACTAACACATCCATCTGAACCCAAAGGTAACACACCCACCTGTCATTTTCCTGTACATTATTGCTAATATCAACATGATTTTGTTTCTCTTTCATCTAAAGCCCTTAACCCAAGCTCAATGGGGACCGCCAGTGGGAAAAAAAGGGAGATAACTATATAACCTATATAACAGGAAGTGCAATCCATCTCATTGACTAACAATAGCAGGGTATGAATATTCAATAGAATGCTATTGTTAATCAATGACATAGATGGCTCTACCTGTTAAAAGAGTGACATAGTTATCTACCTTTTTAGCCACTGGCGATCACCATTGTGGTCAATAGGAAATATGTTTTTAAAAAGTTTAATTTAATTTAAAAACATTAATAACATAACAACTGAGTTATCTTATTTGAGTGTCATTTACATGTACAAATAGAGCTTGATAAAACTGACAGTATATAATTCAAGTTATCTAACAACTTCTTCATCCATTGGGTATAACATTTCAATCTCATTCAACACAGAGGTTTCAATAATTTATTGATCAGTGTTCGATGTTGCGAACAGTAAGTTGGCAGTGATCTTATAAAATTAAAATGTGTAGCATTTTGTCCAATTTAAAAATGAAAGATCGACGAACACGTGCTAACTACCACACTTCTGACAGAGGGTGCATTATCCATTAAAGTAAATGATAAACATATATGCAGTGAGATTATCGTGTTGTACTCAAAATATGGAAAAATTCCCACCCATAGAAAAGATCTCACAGTTCATAAAAATTGAATGTTTTTAGCCTACATGTAGCTCATGTGATGTGCAGATATGAACAAAAGTAACGTTCATGTTAACAGGTTCATCTTTGACATAGGACTTCCTTTAACCAGCCACAGAAAATCGTCTATGGGTAATATGGAGACATTAAAGACTTGCCACTCTCTGAATCAGCCTTGCGCTAAATAAATTCGGGTAATTAAGATGGAACAAATTCCCCTTGATTTATTCAACCATTGTCACTTCCTGTCAGGATAATGATGCATTATGGTCACCAGTGCTGTATTTATTATAAAATTGTGATTCACCGTTGAACAAAAAACAACATCACTGAATAAAATTTAAAATGAGTGAACTGTTTGTCAGGAGACTGTTGCTACGGCTTTCCTTGGATATGATGTTGTTGTTGTAACATCATCTGTTACTGATAAAATCACTTGATCACTTTTCAAATTAATGTCTGTTGTATCAACAACGTCCTTTGGTTCATCTTCATCACTAGTGTATGAATTATCTTCCCTTCCGTTAAAAGTGGCTGCACTTCCCTCCTCCGGAGTTATCTCCCTGTCTGTTATTAATTCTCGACACATCGGACACGTATCCAACTGATACGAACAATTAACACAGAAACCCCTGAAACAAAAATAAAAAATTCAAGGTCAATATAAGTTATTCAGAAGACAAATATACAATTGATTGCAATTGAAAGATGAGAATTTGTTTATTTTTTTTATTTTTTTATTGAGTCATAATCTTTATATAAAACCACTGTAAACTCTAGCAGGTAAAAAACCTCTTTTCATGGAGGCCCAATTCACTAGGACCAATATTGGGTACATTTAGTTCTGTTCTATTACCACTCCTCGAACAAATGTTCCTTATCACTTGTCTTCTCAAATTATTTTGACAAAATCAATTGGTTTGTTTGTTCAGAGAGATACACCATACTTAAGTATATTTCACTCATATGCCAGCTACGTGTGAAGGAAACCCCCCTTGAGCCACTTAAAAACATTGAACCAAAGCTGAGACGGGACAATCACAAGATGCAAAATAAATCCCATCGGCCATCTTGCCACAAAGAGTAATCTGACCTAGTTTCATTAGAATCTGATAAGTGTTTTTCAAGTTAAAGCACGAGAAACCAAAAAATGGATGAATGGACAGACAACCCAAGGAAATATACATCAAATGATTAATATTCCTCCAGTGCTAAGCAAAGGAAAAGCTTTTCAAAGACGATATTCTCTCAAATAACGAAACAAGATAGCTTATCAGGCCAGCCAAGATTTTGTACATTTTTGTTTTACAGAAAACAGCATGTGTGAATTTTTATAGAAGTGCGTATTCTGTTATAAAACTAGATAATTGGATTAGATCCCTAGTTGAGATTGGTTTAAGATGATCCAAAATTTGATCACCTAAAGTCATGCTTATGTCACATTGCGATTCGATAGAACTAACGGCAACTGATCACAACTGAGCACTTATGTCGCAAAACACCTTGCACGCAGTGACTAGGAGCAACTCACTGGAACTAGTTTGTTGCAGTCGTACAAGTGCGTATATCGCTTGCAATTACTTGGAACTAGTTACGATCAGTTGCAACAGGACGTAGAAAGTAGAACATGCGCGACTATCTGGAACTGGACGGCAACTAGTTGCCGATAGACGCAGCAGAGACGCATATGCGCTTATTTCACATTCTTAGCTACGACTGATTAGTTGCAGTCGATCGTCAACTGGATCACGGATCTGATCAGAACTAGTTGTCACTCGACTTAACTGCGACATAAGCTAGCCTTAAGGCTAAAGCCAGGGGATTGATTTTTTATTCACCCCCAGTGAATGCTTTTTCAAGGCCTGAATTGCATTCAAAAGATACTATTTACAGCTGGACAGACTTAGACAAAACAGATATCTATTAATATCAAAGCATATGTCACAGAAAAAATACAAAATCTTACAATACTGATTTCCATACCCATACCTTGGCCACCTTTCATATCAGGGCAATAAAATAGGATGATACCTGCACATACCGGTGAATACAGGGCAATCAAATAGGATGATACCTGCACATACTAGTGACTACAGAGCAATAAAAGAGGATGATACCTGTACATACCAGTGAATACAGGGCAATTAAAGAGTATGATACCTGTACATACCAGTGACTACAGGGCAATTAAAGAGTATGATACCTGTACATACCAGTGACGACAGGGCAATAAAAAAGGATGATACCTGTACATACCGGTGACTACAGGGCAATTAAAGAATATGATACTTGTACATACCTGTGATTACAGGGCTTTAAAGTCACCTGAGCTTTATGGTCAAAGCACAGGGTACAGGAATCCTCTCTTACACTCATCCGTTTTAATAATGCTATTAGATTATGCCTGAAAGAACGAAACAAAAAAACCTGACATCGTGTTTAAGAAAGGTGACATACTGAAAGCAAAAAAAAAATCGTCTTAAGACATTTTCATGTTAAAACAGAATTTTATTAATTAGACATTTTAAGTCTTTTTTTCTCATTAATTCTTTTGGGGTTTGAGTGAGAAAGTTTCAATATTATGGAAACTGTACATCTGCAAGAGTGTGAAAAAGAGTGTCTGCAAAAGAATTAGAATTTGAAATAAATTTGAGAGAAATTTTTAACCTGAAAATTAGTGGTCGCGAGAAATTTTACATTTTTACATAAACTTCAATAAGAATATAACTCATCAGCCATTGACTCTATTCGCATAATGTGTAATTATAAAATTCTAAATATGATTTCATTCCAGTCCTGCATCCCAAAACCTAACAACTTGGACTCCTATTAAGTAAAAATACTAAATTTGATATTTTTGCCACTTGGCTTAACTTAGTTTTAAAGTAATACCTGTAATTGTGACTTACTTACATTATTATAAAAATGTGAAAATATTAAATGTTAAAATTCAAAACTGAAAAATGTGAGGGCATTTAAACATTTTGAAATAAGTACAAAACTGTTTTGTGGAATCGGGTCTTGAGCTATATTGTGTGACTCACTCTGTCAACATGGAAAAACAACATGTGGACATTGCACCTTTAGACTGATTATAGTTTTTGTTTGTTTGTTTGATTGGGGTTTAAAGTCTTACTCAAGTGTATTACACTTTTATGACGACGGATTGTCCACTTCACACTGTTCCTTGCCCTAGTATGGTGGAAAACCAAGAGGAAACCTCGTAAAAACCACCCCCACGATTGCCAGAGCCACATATTGTGACTCACTCATATACCTGAGGGTCGACAGACGGACTTGATCCTGTGAACGGTAAATCAAAGCAGGCATTAGAAAGCGCGCTCGATAATCACTACGCCACAGCCAGGAGTAGGATGAGAGGAATAATGGTGACAAATGTTTGAGTTAATTAGATAGATATATGAACAGATTGATTTTATAATGACAATATCTTTATATTAGGACTTCCATTAATAATTTTGCTGTGTTTATTAATATTGAGTTTAAGTTTGCCAATTAACCAGTTATGTATTTCACAGTAAGACTCATTTTGCTGTATAGTTGTTTATATAATATAAAAAATTTATATAGAAACATATTTTTGTGTGAGATGGATGCCCCATCCATAATTATTGTTCATAACTGACCATGAAACTGACTTTCAAAAGGCTTTATGCAGAAAAAGTCTAACTACATGTACATGTACATGTATCTGTTCATTAAGTAGCAAGCATTTTTTTTTAAGGGGGTGTGGGGAGGGGGAATTGTGCTCATATTTGAAAGACAAAGAAATATAAAATTTATCTGTACTAAACAGTTCCTAAATAAAGTCGGAACATCAGAATTATTAGAGAATGGGAGAGCTGCCTGCTCAACTAGGGAATCTACTGATTATTACATACCTGAGAATAGACCAGCGTACAAACAGAGTAAGACAAATCCTATCAGGTAGTCTGTGTGCTCACGTGTATAAACTCCACCAGGCACGAAGTTATATGCCACAGTCCACACAGAGAAAAATATCTCCACCATATATGTCATCATGGCCACAAACATTGTCCTTGCTGGTTTGCATAATGACATCCTTTCAACAACTTCAGGCCAAATAGAAAACGTGAAAAGTGCCAACATCAAACCACCTGGTCAGAAAACAAAACCTTTGTTAAATATGAACCTAGCTTCCCTATGGTTGGTTCCATCAGTGGACGAGTAATAAGTTACCTGTAAACCCTGTCCATGTAGACAGGTAGTAGAGTCCCAAGAGACCAGAGGCTCTCGTACACTGTTTGACAGACAGGAACCTAGCTTCCCTAAGGCTTATAAGTTACTAGATGCAGAGTTCTGTATCTCAGATCGTCTATCATTCCATGTAGCCTTCACTAGAGATACAGGGTTTGAGCTCT
>JAVFBX010216515.1:0-11624 GCA_034783855.1 Mopalia kennerleyi | reverse complement strand
GAACATAAGATGATTTATCGATTTTAATTGATCTACATCCCTGTGCCAGTGTGATTGCTTTTAGAAATATATATTATATAGAATTTATTATCATTTTTCGTTTCACTTCTGGGTGTTTGCCATTAAATGTGCCTCTTAACGTAATAAATCTGTAACCCAGAGGTTAGCATGACCTGGGATTAGTATAGATTTCACTAATCCTCGGTATGACCAATGAACGGAGCTAGGAAACGGGTCTTGTTTTAATTGTCCTTCCCAAGAATTACTGACTGCGGTTTATCAGCTGGATCTACAGTTCATCTTGCAAACACCTACAAAGATTCAAGCTACAAAGTGTCAACAAAGTGCATCCGATTTTTTTATTTAACGTATACTGAATTCCAAGTAACAAACAAGGGAAACGCCAACTATCATCCATTCAATAAAACATCCCACAAGTTGGTAAGCACAAAATCAATTTAATTGATTTGGGTCACTTGATCTTTAGAGGTTTCCAGTCACTACTCCACTTCGCTGCTCTCTTTCATCTGTATGTCTGAGTTTTTTTAGGTCAATGATAAGATAAACACCATAGACTACAACTACATTGATCGACAAAAACACCAATTCAAATAAGCGATGGAGGATTTTGTCAATATTATTATCTTTCCTTTTTATTATTATATGGTATCGTTTCATATTTTGAGTTTCAACATGTTCGAGTACGATTGGAATAATCATTGCGTAGGCCTATAATTCAATTGACTTTTATCTTTGTTTTGTTTTTTGTGGTGGGGTTTTGGAAGTTTTCCAATGAACACAAATACGAACAATGCAAATCGACGGTATTTTTTATTTAAATAAATGCATTTATATTTTCTCCTTCTTTGTTAATGAGGAGTTCAGAATCTGCTCCTTGCTTACCTATATTACGCTCCAAAAACATAAAATAAATGACAGTTATGGGAACGCCCGAATTAAGGCCGTGTGCCTAAGCTTTCTAGTTTGGTTCTTGATATACACACTGATTGGTTGGCAACCCACCCGATACACACGTCATTAACAGCTTCAGGTTCACTTTTATTACACATTATTACCCGCTTCAAACAAGGACATAGGCCACAGACCGCACGGCCTTTCACAGACAAACAACCACAGCTTGAACCTCTAAATGTAGATTAAGACTTACGCCAATCGTCATCGTGATAGGGTACTATGTTAATATTAACTCGAGCGTTGCTGTGGAACAAGATTAGTGTAAAGTACTTCCAAATGGGTTGCAACATATTTCAGTCGGTCATATCACCTTTTCCGACAGCTACAGTGAGCAGGTGACTAGTTAGGTTGTCAAAAAAAATAATACTGTCTATTACGCTTAGAGGTTCAGGCTGTGATTGATTGTCTGTGGGAGGCCGTGCGGCCTACGATCTGTAATTTGTCCTTGTTTGAACCGGGTATTAATTTGTAATAACTGTGAGCTCGAAGCTGGTAATAACTAGCGAATCAAGCGGGTAACCTTGGGCTTAGAATCCACGTACAAAGCTAGCCACAACCAACAAAACTTCACATGATAGGTCATTAACACCTATAGCAAGAAAGAAAGCCCTCTGGTGGACACCTCGGTAGAGCCTTTAAGCTTTTTAGAAACAATAATTGCTGCACTAGCCTATTTTAATTACTACCAGAAGTTAAGGTGCAACGTGATTAAAGGACGCAAAGCATTCACATTACTGATTTTTGTTTGATATCTGCTCCGTTTTCGTTTGATTGTTGTTTAACGTCGTAATCAAATGACATCGGTGAAAAACTTTTGAAAAACCTGATATCAAAAGTGGGTAGGCAGCCCCGAACTCGTGGGCGGCACATTGAAACGGACTGGTGTATATTTGCTTACTGTTATAACTTTGTATCAATAAAGTCACGTCACTCAAGAAGATGACAGAAAGATTTAATTCCAATGATGATCTTAACATAGGAAACCTCATCTTCAGGCTGAGGGAAAGTAACATGTAATGATTGGAGCTGTAAAGGTAGCTCCATGGTTAATATGAGTATCTTTTTTGCGGAAATAAAGCACTACGGGATAGACCTAGCTTTGTTTGCATTTTTAAAAATGAAATAATTGATTGATTGTTGTGTGTTTTACGCCGTGCTTTAGTGTAATGAAATTAAGAGTTTCGCTTAATTATAGCATGGCGACCAGTACTGAAGCAGTCTACAAATTTATACCCATATTTAATACATTTTGGAATTTGAAATTTTCCTAATTCTACCACTGGGCTTTTCTAGAACAATAATTTGAATACTTACAACACGTGATAGCACCACGTGATACACCCTGTATAACCATGACCGTTGCCATGAGACCGAGGGAGGGGCACCAGGGAAGTGCCGCTGAGCTCAAAGACAGCGACACCAAGAACGTGAAAATAACTAGGTCCATGTCATAGGAATAACGGGCACAAAGGACCCCGGCACCAATCGAGCCAATCGGTATTGCTAAATTTAATCCAATCAAAACCTGTCCTATTGCTTCCAGACCACAGTCGGCAATCTCCGTAAGATCTATAATCGTGGCACCGATGATAGCAGAAAAAATGCCCTGTATAAAAATATAAAGAGGCCAACATTACACATTACATTGTCAACAGTATGAAAATTATTGTTTTAAAAACAGCTCTGAATTAAATCAGACGAATTTTCACGTTACGATAAAACTGACCTAGACTGTAGGCTATATAGCTACATGCACGACTCCTGTTGGTAAACGACTAAATACCCAAGTGTCATCCTTTATGTCTTATGAGAAAAACATAATTTTCTACATGGTATCTGTATTGTACGAGTTAAATACTTTCGACGACAGTGAGTATTTGCTGGATCTAGACAAACAGGCAGTGTACGTTGTAGGATCATTGAAATATGAGCTAATTTTAAGTTCATCAGAGAAACAACAAAGAGAGGGTTCTGGGACAAAGAAAACAACACAGCTTGTAAATATAACAAGTGAAAGCCATACACAAATTTAAATTATGTTTGACAATTTTATGCAAGTTAAATTTGTTTAGTTCTTCCCTGAAAAACATTCCTCATATTACGATACATTTTAATTTTTGACTAAACCTCTCCTCTAAGAGGAGGTGAGAATATTAATGGTAAGTGTCATTTACATTCTCACCTCCTTGCCGAGGAGAGGTTTGGTCAAACTTGGATGCCACCATGAAAATGCCACAACATGTGTTGTAACATGTGGTCTTTATCAGGAGGCAACTAAACAAATTTAAGTTGTACGTCCTACTATAACATTATTTTATTGGACAGAACCTAAACAACGTTACAAACATAAAAAAAAATTAAAATGTGTTCTTTTAGCTCCAATCATTTTCCTTCGTTCGTTTCAGTTTTACATTAGGTATAATTGTACATAGACACAAGTATTGTTTGTAGTACCGTTAATTATAACGACTGTCTGGTGCACATCACCGCCGGTAGTTTCCTTAATTTATCGATTGTTGATTTATTTATTAATATCTTTGTTTTGCTTTTCTTTTCGTTTTTTCAGGGCTTTTATGGAACAACTATGGAACTTTCATTAACTTGAAACACAACAAACCAATTGAATGTTTTTACCAAGCCGATGAAACTTTTTGGATTAACTATGGAACTGTTTACGTATTAATTTTTTAAAATCTTATATAACACCTATTCTGATTCAATTAAGCTCCTTTCCACACAAAATATTTTCGTAAAACAATACCATTAGCGCGAAGGATTAATCCGTACATAAAAGTAAAGAAGTATACCCCTGGTAAACTTACCACGAAAATCCATGTTGCGATCATCAGACATGTTTTCACGTTTCGAATCATTTTGTATATTCGCGACTCGAGGTTTTCAATGTCGCGTTAAGACTGAGAGACCGCGTTTGTCCAATTTGGGATCATGAATCAACAAAAATTACCGTGATAGCGTGCAAATAAGACCCAGCATTTGTCTATCACGTGGTGTATTTCGATGGCCTACTGATAGTTCACAATTAGGTTTTCTTTATCTCAGATCTTGTAGAGTTCAATACGACTTTTGATTTATATATATGCTTCGCACACATCCATTGCGTATTTAAAGTTAGTCAGATATTTCAATATGCTAAATGTTTACACATTATGGAATAACAGCATTTTCTCTCTGAGGGAAGGTCGAATATTTTATCCCATGGGTATCTGTCAAACAAGGTATTTATGCAGAAGGTTACATTTGTCCACTCACACCTCAAAAAATTTATCCGCGTCTGTGAGAAGTTTCTCTATGGTGTAAAATTTTATTCTCGATTTAGAACCTTTAGCCCGTGGTTACAGCATACCCGCGGATAAAACGTATTTCGCCGGGGTGTACAGTTTTCGTGCTGCGTTACCTTTTTAGGCTATCCTAGGCTGCCTAGAAAGCGTTGATGGCCCTGGATCGTCGGAGACGCGTTCTGTGCGATTTTTTAATAACTGACTTCAATCGCCATCAGCGAAGCATACCTTCAAGTTTTACTATCATGTTCCTGTTTAAATTATTTTGAATACTGGAACATGTAGATGCTATGTTATTCCTTATATAGTCAAGAGTTTTACAATACGACCTACTGCATGCCCATGCTCTGAGCAGTCAATTACTCGTATCTGTACCTGATGCATTTGAGTGAAAGGTGAATCAATCCATTGCCACAATGTTAGCACAACTACTAGGAAAGGCCCTAGCGTCTTGCGTCTAAAGAGTGGCTGGTCGTTTTGTCAATCTATTTAAAATGAGATCTCAAAAATGCTCCCCGTATTCTGTTTGTCTCTATATTGAGATCTCACGCAATCACTTTACTTATAGTGTTCAGTTAGGTCAAGCTTAATGGGGTTAACGAAAAGTCACAGTTTCAGTTATCCAATAAAAGATCTCACGCAATCACTTTACTTATAGTGTTCAATTAGGTTAAGCTAATGGGGTTAACGAAAGGTCACAGTTTCAGTTATCCAATAAAACACAGGTAAGGCAGCGCTATGGTGAACAACAAATACAGCCACAAACAAGCAAAAGTAGTCAAGTTTTCTAATGTGTTGATATTGTAGGTCACATGTTATAAACAGGGAAAAATGCAACTTAAAGTTTATTATTTGGGTGAATATTTGTTAATTGTGTGCGTATCCGTTCGTCGTGTTAAAATACGCAGTCGGTAAACTTCGGTTCGTTGGCGGATATATCCGGCTTATACAAACCAGATTTGAGAAGCGGCTCTACGATTGGGCAATTTAAAAACCAATCGACATTGTAAGTAGGGTGATTGCGTTAGATCTCAATATAGCGACAAACAAAACACGGGGGAGCGTTTTTGAGATCTGATTTAAATAAGATTGGTCTTTATACAGAAGTAATCGACTCTATATGCAATAGTTTGTGTCTTTTTCTGTCAAATCACGCCGATACGCATGATCTAGCCATCTTGTGAACGATATCCTTTTGCCTCGATCGCAAGCAACTAAAATATGGCATTGAGTGTCAATTTGGAGCTTTGCAATGCTGTTTTCTTCTTCTTGGTTTCGGGTTTCATTTTGGTATTATTCATAATCTTATAACAATCAATGGTGAGCCTTCCGTACAATGGTCTGTCGCTAACTGCATTTCGCTTTTGTGAAACTCGAGGTCTCCGGTAATCATATGTGGTTGTAGCCTATAGCTGGACATTCGAGGACCAACGAGGACAAAATAGTTAAAGTCATAGTTTAGTTATATACATAGCCGTGCGACAAGACGAGTGTTGTGGGGTAGTTTTTACATAACTTCTCAATTTACCAGAACGAAGGTGAGGGGTTTTTTTGTACCAAGGGTACCCCCTAAACTTACGCACAGCCCGATTAGTCATAAACCTACTACCATTTTGAATGTCTAAATGTAGTAATATTCTCTAAAACGGCGTAAATTGTGCGGTCGGAGCAAGTCAAATCACAGCTATATAAATACGCCGGGACTATACTGTGATGTCATTCAGCTGTACATCAATCCAATTCCCTTTTTAACGCTACCAGTCACCCAAATCGAATAAACAAACAAAGAATAAAGATACTGACGAGTTTAATCATTTTTAAATGAATAAAATTGTTCAATTTTATATTGACCTGCATAACACATTTTCAATTTTGTATGCACTGTGGCGCATTGTTAAAGTCGAGCCAATTGTTCACTTCTTGGTAAGACAGTAATGGTGCGGGTTTATCCCAAAGTTCCCAGTCTGCATTAGAAAGCTAGATGGTACTTGATGGTTACGAAATGAACACATTCATGTAGAAACACGCTCGGCTATTTCCGTACCGTAAATAATCTCGGGCGATATATGGGTCATTTCAGATGGCCCACTTATCCACGTGTTTATTGTTTATGTCTGAACGCTATTCTTGTGTTGATATAATATTATTAGTTTATTATTATATTACTTACAGATGACTTAATTTGCATTATTTACAACAAAAAATACATAAAAAAGAAACATATTGTTTACATGTGATTTTACACGAGAAACGGGCTTGTTTGATGTGGGTTTTTTTTTTTAAATCTAACTCCACAGTGTCTAAGGAAACCAGCGAGGTGGTTTATGTCAAGGTAAGGGCATATAATTTGTATATATTGGAAGATAGAGTGCCGAAACATGCTATCGTTCTGCTGTTTGTAAAGGTTAGGAAGCTTCAAGTAGCATAGCTATGCATCATCATTCCAAATTTGAGCACTCACTCATATATCGGAGGTCGACAGCGGCATCATACCTGTGAAAGCTTTACCAAAAGAGGACCAGGGCTCGCCTTCACATACTCTCATAACATACAGCGGGTTTTAATTTATATACACCTTCATTTACCCGCTGATTGATACATAACGTATATAGCCGGCTTGTGATAGACGCCGCTGTCGGGCGCCTGCATGTAGACTATATCCAATTATAATGCCTGTATCGGCTGTTTCGGGGCACAGCCTTCAACCTTGGTTGGATGACAGCAACAACTCAACATTTCCCGCGACGTACTAAACCTTGACCTCGGCATTAGATATGAGGTAAACAAAATGCCAACCAAACTAGCGCATTAAAACGCAACTTGATTGGCTCTTGATATCTAGCGTCTTATAGCACCCTGTGGTGTCCGTCTCGCGCTAAACATTCTCATATAGGCCTATATGCAGCGGCTGAAGTGGACAGTCAGTAGTAAATATATGTAAAAGCCGCTGCATATTGGAGCGTAACTTTCACAAAGACTCCTGACGCTGTACCACGTCATCTCAGTAAATATTTACTGCCAAGAAAACGTAAGGTCAATCGGCTTGTGTTTCTAACATGTTTCCAATTCTAACGGATCTACTACTGGTGTAGTTCGGAAAATTACAATCTGTTACATCCACTACTAGTTCATGGTATCGCTGTATCGTTAATACGGCTATCGTACACGTACGCCTGTGACCTCGATCCAACTCGCGTCAAGATCGACGAGTATTTTGTGTGTCATTTTTAACACGCCCCTTCACTCAACAACTCATCTTCTCTAGCCAAGGGTTTTATATCCGAGCAACTCTGCATAACAACCTGTAACAGGGTGAATAGTAATTAGGGTATTCATCTGTTTATTATTTTTTGATAAATGCATTTTATTTGTCTTGTATAATTTCGATTAGAATTTTGGGGTATTCATACCAGTAATAATTCTGAAACAGCGATTTTATCATTTTATCGATTATTATTTGTATCGATTGTCACGTCTGGCAAGCACGCACCGGTTACTCGGAGTCACGGCTACAATATGAAAGCATCCACCAGTGCAGGCAATAGGAGACAGCCGTGACTAGATGATATAACTAACGTGGATTGGAGCAATGACGTCAGTTCCGCATTTTAAATTAACTAATTAACGGCTATGTTATTCGAATGCAAGTACAATACAGATGGTTGTCTGAAAATATGCATTAAAAATAATAAGTTTAGGTCGAAAAACAGTCAGTTGTCTTTCCCTGTAAGCTAGGTAATCTGCTGTAAATCATAGCAAGTGAACACCATAATTATAGTAACTGCTATTCCAGCGAAAAGAACCCAAACTAGCCGAGGAAGAGTCTGAGAGAGTTAGTCGGACTAAACTCTCTATTGGATAAAAGCTTACAATTGTAAGTGATAAACGGACTGCTTCATTCTCCCAATACTGCATGGATACTCCCCAGACTACCGGCCTGTCGAGATGTGGACTCTCATCGAAGCTCTCAAACCTGAAACGTAACTATGACTTGGGTGGAAGAGAAAGGCTAGGAACTGATGTCGCTGTCAAGCCGGGCACTGACATCGATTGTTATTGCTGAACATAGCTGGGAGAAATGTTAATTTACTGGGCTCTCTATTCTAAAAACAAATTCCAGCGATTGGGTGGTAAGCAATTATATATATCTGGGTGCTGTTCCTTTAAGCATAACATACACAGTATTTTGCAGATTCGTTTTTTCTTACAGCTCGTGTCAGTGTAGTGCCTTTCATATAGCTCATACATTATCATTATACAGGGTATTCAGTACAGAGTGCAGAATAATAACTGTTCTTCTGTCTTAACAACGGCCATGCCTGGAAACTGTATTCCAGGTAAGTTCATGTCGAGTTTACTACAAACGCAAGCATTGTTGTAATTGTTTTAAATCAATTGATATCTATGATAATTATAAAAAAATGTTCAAACATTTAAGACTATTGCTGAAGTCCATACTGGTTCAGTATTGCAAGCCGTTTTATCCTTTCTTTCTTTCTTTATAAAACATATACTTTTCTCATATGTAAAATAAATGACTTGAAATATGCGGAAAAGATTTATACAAATGTGAAAAAGAAATTCACATATGTGAAACTGATTATCACATATGTGAAATAAATGCATATATATATGCTGAATTACGCTGCATTACTGCGTCTGATTTGTCGGGAAAATAAAATGATGTACCGGTAGGCTACAATAAAAATACTGAATAACAATAAACCCGTCGCCTGATATAATATTCATTCTTTTTTTGTCACCGTAATTGGTATTTCTTGTGATTAGATTATGGCTTTGGATTTCAGCCGTTATTGGCTGTAAATATGTGCGAGTGTTCAACTTTTAGCAGTCTGCGCTCAATGACCTACTGTGCTTTGTTTTGTTGTTGTTGTAATCTCGCTGCAGGCCAGTGCATAGGGACCATTTCCTGATCACGGTCTCGACTCGAGGTTACTCTTCTGAGGCTTTAATTGAACAACATGTAGAATATACCCTATAGTCTTTGCATTCGTCTTGATAGGAGACGATAGGAGCACAAACGAAGGTTGGATACGCTCCCTTACAATGGAGGAAATCATTTATCATTTTTTGATAAGTGGAACTCTTTTGTACATATGTAAATTAAAAGTTTATTTTACATAAGCGAAGTAAGGTTTTTGTGTTTTATTTTACTTATGTCAACACTAATTTCACATATGTTGAAAAGAATTCTACATACGTTGAAAAGAATTCTACATAGTAATGTAGAATAAATTTTTATTTTACATATCTACAATCTTTTCAACATAAGAAAAAAAGAATTTCACATATGTGAAAAAGAATTGTACATTGGTAAAATAAAAGCAAAACTAATTCGACATATGTAGAATAAAGGTAGGAGTTATAGACAACTTGTGATAGTAGTGAGCATTACCACGTTTTATGCACCGGGAAAATAAACTGATGATGACTACAGTGAACATACGGAATAAGAGAAAAAAAACTTCTGATATAATATTTGCTGTTAATTTTGTCACCGTAATTGGCATTTTTCAGAATAGAAAGAATGTTTGTTGTTTCAGCCATTGCTAGACTGTAGATGTATGCGAGTGTAAGTTGTTTTACTGAGGCTAAACGTTCACAAACGTGCTCTCGCTTAGCTTGACAGTGATATATACTAGCATCGTGTTTGCATTCGTCTTGAAATTCTACACAACACGATAAGAGCACAAACGAAAGTTGAATGCGGTCCCCTGATTTGGGAAAAAATATTTTTTCAGTATTTTTTATAAGTGGAACACTTTTGTACGTTTGTTAAATAAAAAGTTTTTGTGTTCTATTTTACTTATGTGAAAAATAATTTTACATATGTTGAAAATAATTTTACATATGCTGAAAAGAATTCTACATGTGTAAAATAAATTTTTATTGTACATATGCGAATTTTTTTTTAAATAAGTGAAAATATTTCTAACATAGGTAAAAAGAATTTCACATACTAGTATGTGAAACAGAAAAGGAGGTAAGCAAAATAAAAGCTAAACTTATTCGACATATGTAGAGTTAAAATTGAAGTGATAAAACATCTTGCCATAGTTCAGGGTGTCAAAATCAGAGTATGATGACGTTCTTGACTATTATCAATGAAAAAAATCGTTATATTTCGCTGTCGTTTTTCTCCCTCAAGAAGTGGCCAACTTCACTGGCTCCACCTATTTCGGAGTAGGCCGAGACAAGTTGATGCTTGACGCTTGGAAGTTTGAATTCCCTACCGGTCACCTGATGCTTACAACGACACAGAACGGATGTTACCCAGTCACAGAAGGAATTGTGGGAGAGTTTGACTCACTGGAGACCATATCAGAGTGTAAACAAAATTGTGGTAAGCATATATTAGTTATTCGCACATATTATGACTGAAATGAGCTAAGGTCATGATAGGGTTATCATCTGGTTACAGCATTTAAACGTTACAATTATGTAGTTGCTATCAGATCTCGATGCAGGATTTACCGGCTTAATGCAGATTTTATATCCCCATCGGATAATTTCTGTAGCTTTTTATGAGTAGACGCAACCAATTTGTGTGTAAAATTTATCCTATAAAGTCCACTGTACGATCACAGTGAAAGAGAAGAAAATGGCAGCATTTTGTTTGTTTGTTGGATTGAGGTTTCACGTCGTATTCGACGGTATTTCACTTATATGACAAAGGATTGGCAAACTGCGGTGGAAACTTAGAGAAAACCTCGAAGCCAACCCTCCCCCCCCCACCCAACCCTGGTTTTTACGAGGTTTCCTCCCGGTTTTCCACCATACTAGGGCAAGGAACAGTGTGAAGTGGACAATATATGCTGGAGCCGGTGACTCTGTGAGTCTGACTTGATGTCTTGCGCCGCGGTATCAGTCTCATCAAGTGTGGGATAGATACCCATGATAGTTAAGCTGTAGGGTTATCTATCAACGTCTTTAAATAGGTGCTTGTCAGGGTGTGGTTGCTGAAATATAGACGGCGTAGTTTAATAGGGCCGAGGTGCAGAGTTTTAAGGGACAACCCACTTTTTGCGTTCTGGTAGGAGACGCCCGACGACAGGTTGAAGTTTACGATTGGCTCCCCCGACCCGTCGGGCACGTGAATGTAGATGCGCACAAGTTTGTTTGAGGCCTTCGATAGCCATTTCAATTTCAAACCATCGATGAGAGGGACAAAGTCGTCCGGGCGTTGCCCGAGTACCGCTTCAATGAAAATAGTGCCACCAGACACAACAAGACGAGAACCGAATTCACCGAGAAGGGTCAATGTGCCAGAACGGGCCCCTTTCGTTCCCAGCACATAGCCATGCATGAGATTGTTCTCGACGATTATGG
>JAVFBX010216514.1:0-21431 GCA_034783855.1 Mopalia kennerleyi | reverse complement strand
TTCTTAGACTAGCTGCGTTTCCTTCCATACCAATGGAAAAGTGCCATGTGTGTATTTCTAATCAATATTTCTTTGACGATGTCTTTTAGCGGACGGTGTGTTATTCTATACTATTCGCCTTTTTATATCTTCGTTCTGTTGAAGCTTTTAATCATCTACGGGTCTTGTATGTGTCTGCTTTTGATGATTTGCTAACTTTCCCAATCTTGGCATCGTTTTGTGGAATATTTGGTGGATTATTATATTTTCAAAGACAGTCTTTGCGTTTTGATCTTTCAACTTTAACTGAAGAACTATCTAAGTCCTTACAATTACAATGAAAGGTCAGAAAAGCGCAAAATATCTGTTTGAAGCTTTTTATAAGTACGGTAATCCATTTTACTGTTATGCAATACTTTCCTGTGCCAGAAACATGCACAGGAAAATAAACGTTAAAAGAAATTTCTACAAATTGTTTTTAACGGACACAGCTTTTAACTTTCACAAATTTTCAACTCGCACAAATTCTCAATTTCTCTTATTTTTAAAATAAAGTCTATCGGAACTCTTGTTGCTTAATTGTAATCTGATAATTTCAAGGTTGACATTTTATTTCAGGTGGTATCTTGTATAATTTTAAAGAAGACTTAATGTTCGATTACTGTATATAATCAAATGTCGCTGTGTCTTTCATTGACGCTATAGCCTATCTGATGTTTTCACGATGAAACTGTCGCAGGTGCAGCGTTGCCTTGTATGTGCATTTGATTTAAATACATTTAGCCAAGGCTGAAATATATTTGTTTAATGTGCATCTGTCAGACCGCGGAATAGTTATCTATTAAGTCGTAATCGATTTTGTTCGTATTGATTTCTTCATTTTTGTTTGTTTTGGTTTTTGTTTTTTGCTTCTAGAATTAGATACACAGTTTGAACAGACACCTGTCCAAAAATCGCGATAATGGCCCAATTCAATGATGACAAACAGAATGAGAACCATAGTGAGTATGGAATCTTACACCGACTGTCTACTCATGTGTTTAGGAGTAGATCACTTGTCGACGGTCCGCGGGCCGGTTTAATAGATGTCACACACCAATCTATTATGCAATTGGAACTCTCCTTAACTTCCTTCTGATGCCCTTAAAGAGCTCTTCGGACGTTTCCGGGCGTAATGATAGTTTACAAGATTACTTTCCGAGGCTGATGTTTGCCCAAATAACACTTCTTCCTGTTGAGTAAACAAAGCTATGACAACAGAAGCGGTCGAAATGTAAACATTACCGCAGTCCCCTTTTGAGAATTATGGAATTCTGCCACAGTGTGTTAGTTAGGCAGCATATTGCCAGTCTGTTCGGATCTTATAGAGTCAAGGCTGGCATTCGGCTGATACGACTGTTACATTAATATAGCACCTTTACCAAACATTTTTGTCTCACCAAAAAACATTTTGAAACGAATTAAATTAATATTTTCTATCCTTCTAAGGACACGAACTATGAGAAAAAACAAATTTTTGGAATATCTGGTCCATCCTTTTAAATGCAAATAAAAGTCAAAGCTGGGCTTAAGCCGATATGGCCGTTCTATTGTGAATGCTGCATAATCATTAATACGGGGTCTCTCGCTGGGGAAAGATTTCAGCCAAATTCTATATGGTCACATGAGTCATGATATAACCAAAGCAATAGGATGGAATCTTCCCTGTCGCTTCCACAATAAGGGTTCTTTGTTCGACTGTGACAAAGGGAGCTGAGGTCAACGTCTAGACATTCAAATTACGTCAGCTCCATTTAATTAATGTAAAAAAACCAAAATGAAAATCTAGATCTTAGCACGTCGCAGATTCTCGATTCCAAGATTAGTATTTGTCAAAGACTCGCCGGAGACGTGATCTGTTAGGTCGTAAGTTGACAAACAGCGGACCCTGCTGCTCACTATATTATAATGCGCACCGAATTAATCAAATGTATCCATGACCATTTAAAGATTGAGAGCTCAAGGCCCGTCCTAGATTGGCTGTCCTCTGATGTTGTTTAGACCGAGAAACATCATTTTGTTAGGCTGCCCTGAAGAGTGCATGGCAGGATTTTCGTGTGGGTTTTTTTTTTTGTTTAATTTTTTTTTTTGTCGAGGATGGTGGGGAGGGGCCGGGGAGAGGGGTCAACCTGATTTGAAGTTTAAATAGGTGTTTAACGCTATAGCTTTAGACGGAGATGTTTGTATTATTGTGATGAGTGTATACATCTTCTTAAAGCGTTTCTTTTTTTTTACATTTGTTTTATGGTGAATAAACCAAACTAAACTCACTAAATTAAACTAAACTGAACTTATTCGTATAATGATATAATGGTTCCATTTCTGTATAGTCTTTGGAGGGCCTATATAGCACATTGGTTATATAACAAATGATCATCACTCGATTTAGATGGCCTACATGGTTACGTTTAAATAATAACGCAAAAAAAATAGTTCGTTTATCACAAATGGTCAAAAGAATGACCAAGGCACGAAGCGTCAACGAAGTGAGAACAGCACAGAATCTGTTTGTTATGTTAATGCCTCGAGAGTATAAAACCGGACCAGAATATGTCCACTGGTTTTTGTTTTTGGTTTTGCAGGCCTATATATGGACAGTTTTTACATAAATGTGAATACACCTTAAGGGTATAACTACTTGCACTTCCCTTTGGTTCTCCCCAATTATTAGAAATGGCTATAGGAAACAGAAATAAATTACAGATGTTTTTGACGTTTTGTAAAATTTTGAAATATATATTTATCAAAATATATTTGTGTTGTTTTGTAATGATGTAATTATGTATACCCCTCAGGGTTTTTTCACAGTTTCTTGAGGGGGGAGGGCGCCAGATTATATTTGTGTCGGATAGTTTATTATCAGTTCCCCAGATGTCTTATTAGCAGACTGCCTTGTTATAACGGAAGCTGGTGGCGACACGCGTGCGTTTGACAGTGACTGGATTTTATGGGCATGCTCAAGGAGTTTGACAGCTTCTCGCCACCCCTCACCCGCTCACACCGCGCCATTGCCGTCCTTCCCGGCTTAGTCCCCCTAACACCATCTACCCTCAGTTGTCCATTTGAACTCAATTCTATGTCCTCTGTTGGGCCGAATGTATCCTGCAACCAAACTGTGACAATCCTTGCCTTTTCGTGCTTTGTATAAGTGGCAGGAGATGTTCCCAAAGTGAAGCCAGAATAAAATTAATTATCTCATTTGGTTTATTTAGCTGGTGATTACCGCAGTAAATCTTTCATTTCGTTTTTCCTTGGACATTTTCTTCTAGGAACTGTTTTTTTGATTAAAATAGCAACTTCACCATTAGAATAACAATCGACTCGTGGAATCGCTAAAAGATATTTGAATGAATGAATAAATAAATATGTAAATAAATAAATGAATAAATGAATAAATGAATGAATGAATGAATGAATGAATGAATGAATCTTATTTACAGAGGATAAAGCCATAGACATTGATATGATTGAATTTAAACTGAATTTTGTTATTTTACTCAATTCAGACATTATTTTCTTTCTCAAATCACTCAAATTATCGACATCAGCTTCTAGTGCCACCACTCCCCCCCCTTCTCCTCCCCACGCACACCTCCCCCTCGACCCCCACTTATCATCCCCTGATAAAAATTGCCCCATTGCCTCTGACATCTCCTGTCAAAGCCATCTCGATTTCACCCGTTCGGGAAGAAAACCGCGAAATCTGAGTCATTACATAAGACCGGCTGAAGCCCCCTCATCAAAGCCTTGACTCGATTCCAAGGAAAATCTTCCCTTTGTACTGTCCCGTCAGAAACACTGGGTCGCAGCCAAGTGAAAAATTATCCCCCTCTGAAGTGCTGTTCTTTACCCTTTTCTTTTGAAAACAATTCACCCCTTGTGCGAAGAGACAGGAATATTTGTGGAACTGCATGATCTCGGCGAAGATACTGTGTTACAAGGGCGTTTCTGATAAATAAATATAGATATATACTATGGTATAAGAAAGACGTATATGCGAGTTGGTATGGTCTAAACTGTTTAACGGACTATGTTAATTCTTCAAGGCATTCAGATTAATAATGATAAATATACACAAATATATAGACGAAGATTGACGAATCCGTAATACGTTAGTGCCCAATTAAGATTTCCTGAAAGCTTATATGCCGCTACTTAGCCCGTTATATATGGAAGCCTATGCAGACCATTTCAATGCAGGCTTCAATAATTCTAGATAAAATGAACATTATAGTTTGCGTTTCTTTATATAGGGCCCACGTGGTGTGTCGGTTAGACTTAATAGGGATTTCTTTTCTTGGATATATATACTTTCTATTGTAAATATTTACAGATTATTTCATTTACAATTATTTGTGTCGCTTAATCTCCGATATTTTTGTTTATGCTTAAGCTTGACAGACAATTAGTAAAGAATAAACATAAAATCACGGAAATAGAAACTGTTTCGGTCGCTTTCTCTTCAATTAGAGACAATATGTAATGTAAGAGTTAACAACATTAGTAGTTGTAATTAAAAAGGTAATTAATTTATTAAAAAGGTAATCTCAAAAGTAACCATTATATGGAATTGCAATTGCAACTTATAAAGATTGTCCGTATGACAAGCCGTTTTACTTTTTATTCCATATTTAATGATATCATCAATTCTTGCATGATATCATAAAAACAATTGATTATATCATGAAATGAATTCGTGATATCATGAAATGTATTCATGATATCATGAAATGTATTCGTGATATCATTAAATGAATTCATGATATCATTAAATGAATTCATGATATCTTGAATCCTTTAATCATATCATAATCATTATATTTGTGAATGTAATTCCAATTTGCTCCTATTTGTTTGAGCTCGTGATAGAGTTATTATCCAGATAAACTTATTTTGCCTATTTTAAGTCATATGAATATCGCTAGGTTTATTTAAGTGCGTGGATAGTTTGAATACGCAGGTAAACAGGCTTCCGGCGAACAAAAAGTGTGCATATTCATACATCTACGACGACCGGACGTAATGATATCACAGTAACGAAATCCTAGGTTTACCCGATTGCCTAATGAAGACGTCTGTTTGACGCGTGTCTTCATTATACTGACGTCAGTTTAATTGCCCCTATCGCAGTAGGTGTGTTATTTGAACCATTTAACGCCCTGCTGAAAGTTATCAGTGTTGTCACGTGCACCTCTGCGTTTATGCACCAGTCATCTGGATAATAACTGTCCATTACGAGATTTACGATATAGTCCTAGGTTAGAATTCGCAGAACATTAAATGCCAACATTTAGCAATTTCTTCTCAATATAGCATTCAATCCTCGACCGGTATATTTTATGTCGTTTTATAAATACCAATTAACCACTAAAAGTCATTAAGAAGTGCGGAGGGAATCTCTAGCGCGTCAATAATGGCTTAAATTAGGTTTTAATCGTTTTAAACACGTGTAGTATACGTAGATGATTTGTATCATAGTTGACTGCCACGCGATACCCATTCATTATCTATGTCCGTAACCGTGAACATCTCCGCCCCCGTATAAATATAACCATATGTCTAGGAGGCGGTCACCGGTCAACATACCCGGAAGTGAAGTGACCAGACCGTTCCGTGTTAAAGACAACGAAACGGTTATTTTTGTCTACTTCATCTTCTTTTTTGTTTTGTTTGTTTTAGTTTTTATTATTTTTGTTTTTAATTTGGTAAAGAAGAGAAGACAGTAAGCTATGTATCTTATTTTGTAAACATCAAAGTAATACACCTATATTTCAAATTAAACATTGGCTTTAAACTTAATTAACAATAAACGTGTTGGCAACATTTACTATTGATAGTACTTAATATTACATAGATTTTGTTTAAGCTTTATTGTCCAGCATGGGAGACGTGAGCATATACACACGTAGCTTACATTGCTTCCCAACAGTTATTTACAGATGAATACATAATATGGGTTGGAATAAACAGCAGCGCATACCAATGTCAGGGGTCAATGAAATGGAAGAATGAGACAATGGTACAAAACAGTGAGATAGCTAAAACGCCACAATGGTTACTATTTGGTATACTGGGATAATGACGTAAAAGTATTAAGAGTTAATTTTAAAACACTCGTCAGCTGGAACGAACCTGGTAACGATATTTTACAATGGATGGTTATACACCTTCAAAACATCTCTCTACACTTCTTATTGTCGGGCAATGAGGGGATTATTTGCGAATTAAAATCAAGCATATTGAATTAGGTCATAACCCGGACACCCAGCGTTATATCGCATGGTGTCTATGTGATTTAATAGGCGAGGCGATAACATATTCTCGGATGATGTCAATCACTCAGTCAGTTAAAACTATATCTTCGCCTATACATTTACAATGACGGGAGTCTGTGCGAATCGAGATGAAGCATGAAATTCGGTCATAACCCGGACATCCAGCGTTATATCGCATGTTGTCTGTGATTGAATAGGCGAGAAGATACGAAAGTTTTCGAATGATGTCAGTCAATCAGTTAAAACTATATCTTTACCAAGGCATTTACCATCTTATTTAAAGTCAATGGTTACGGTCTATGAAGAATGTCATTTTATAAATACCTAAATACCTTAAGTCCAGGAGGGGATCTTTGACGCGTCAATGATGCCTCAAATTAGGTTTTAATCGCTTTAAACACGTGTAGTACATATAGATGATTTGTCTTATTGTTGACTGCCACGCGAGTTCCATTCATCACAATCATGGCCGTTAATCTATAGGCTGAATATCTCCGCCCCTGTAACGATAACCACATGTCCGAAACTGGGGGATAGTACGGGAGACCGTTATAGGTGACCAGAATTACGCGGTGATAAGCTTCTGGTACCTATTTTCTTAGCGGCAATTCGCGACAGAGAAAGGAAATAAATAATTTGTAATAAACAAAATATATAAATAAAGTCTATCAGAGTTACTTAAAAAAAAAAATCATTACATCTAAGATAGTAATGGTTTTACCTATGTTTAATATTCATTATAAGTTTGGGTGGGGAGAACCCTGTGTCCATGTGCTATCTGAGCTAAGAGCCATGCAAGAACTCGATAAAAATTAGGGTGTATGGGAGTCGATAGCGGTCACTTATCGCAGCATTGTCCTCTATTCGACAGAGGGAGGCTGCGAAGCAGCGAGATGGTCTCTGTCTCCTTGCGTAAAGATGCATTCTCCGTAAACTCCACACCGCCTTATTATAATAACACCTACAACAATAATGCTTTTTTGTCCTTCTAGAAACATGTCAGTTATGCCATCTTCGCGGAACAAATCTTGTATAATAGATTCTAAAACGGTATAGTCCTTTTTTGTGTTCACAATCTGAGGAATCTGAAGAGAGTTTGGCAACACTAAGCCGATCTGATTTGTGATGCATTTTTATTGCGTCTTGTGATTGTCCTGTTTGATGCAGTGACGTGGAGGGTAATTCCCTTCACCTATTGAGCATGTATACCGTCGCATGAGTGAAACAGCCTCAAGTACAGTGTTTGGACCTCAATCAAACCGAATAGACTGTCAAGGGTTTATCAAGTACTGTGTTTTGAAACATTTATGAAACAAACAAAAAACATTCAAGTTGTACCTGGTTATACACCTTTAATTAAGTATTCTGGCATAAATTTCAATTTTCAAACAGTCTCTTTTTGTGAAAGAAGCTCTCCAGCCCCTGCGCTCAGTAAAAACACAAAAGACTTAACAGTCACTTAATGCGGCGACTTTTTTTAAACCAAGGCCCTGTGGCTTAGGATAGTTTGTTTGGAGAATAGCAATGCTCTCTCTACTCGACATTGAGTAGCAATATCTAAAATACTTCACATTATAGGGTCGTGTTAGATGCAATTATTGTTGGAATACACGGCCGTTATATTAGTTAACTTCCCTTAAGCACGGCGTAAAACACCAATCAATCAATCATTTAAAACACGCATCTGTACTAAATGACAGCAGTACATAAACGAATGCCCAAATTCTTTTTATTTTTTTTTATTTTTTAATAGTAAGGCTTTAGTTTTACTGGTCTTGCTTGAACACAAAGAAAGGTGTCCGTTACTATAAATACATGTGCAGTTTAGTCCCTGTTTTGAAGTCATCATTCTGGCACTCAAAGAGCCTATTAAGATAAACATTTCAACACTTTTCTGTGTTATTGTTTACTGTGAAAAACTTTAAGTTCACACGTCTTGCCTTTATAGATTTGTTTGAAAACAATCGTTTCTGTCTGGAACTCTCTCTTGTTTGGAAGACAGCCTGATGGTAGGTTACTAATGAGCACAGGTGACTGACTTGAGTGGTCCAATTAATCACCAGTTTGTCACCGGCACTATTTTGTCTGGAATCCTCACATCCAGGCTCGGACTATGATGGATTGTTTATCGCCAATAGCTCCGCTGCTCACCGGATTGAAAAATGGTTCGGAACAATCGGACCGCACATCCATATACCTGGCATGAGCATCCTCTGCCACTTTTCGGCATAGGACAGAACTATAAACTCGCCCAAAAGACCTTGGATGAAGTATATACTTATATATTTTAATTTGATCAAAGAAAAACCGCGGAGATGAAACAATTAATCAAATTTATCAATGCACTAGGACATATCACTATTAATAAACCAGAAATTATATGCAGAGACATGTTACCTTGTGTTGGAGATTGTTAAAGATGGATTCTGTAAGCTACCATAAATGCCTTGATAATTCGGCGTTTTATTTTTGTGATTCTTAACACAAACATATCATTTGTATCCTTATGTTTTACAACCAATCATTTCATAGAAATTCATTTAATTTTTCACGTTACATTTACGTATCGACAAAAAAATAGTACTTAACTTTCTCATAAATTCAGGTTAGCGAGTGCGCTTATTAATCCTACTTCTATGTACCGTTCACGGGATGGAGTCCGTCTGTTGACCATCAGGTTTATGAGTGGGGCACACGATGTGGCTCAGGCAATCACGGGGGTAGTTTTTACGAGGTTTCCTTCCGGTTTTCCACCGTAATTAGCCAAGGATGAGTGTAGGCCTACAGTGGACAATCCGTCGTCATATAAATAAAATACCCTTGAACACGACGTTAAACCTCCATCAATCAATCAATCAAACAAACATAAATTCAGCTTTCTTTTCACATTATTTACTCTCATTGACCAACAGATATTTATTCCAACCGTCCATTTTGTTTCTATCCGCTGACAAAGGACGATGGTTTTTCTGAAGATGGCAAAAACATGGTCACTGGGAAGGAAATTTAGAAAAGATTAATAGAAGATTTTAATTGGATGTGTATAAGTAAGCCATGTTCTGTCAATCCTCGAAAACCGTGTCTTCTTTTATCAGGGGCTATGGGGATGTCTGTTTGCTTGTTTGTTTAATTAGGGCTCAGCACAGTACTTAAGGTTATCTACTCATATGACGACATGTCAGGCCAATTGGTGGCGGAAACCCCCCTTGACACCACTGGCAAAAACAGGACAATCTCTGAACGCAATACAAAGAAATTTCAAACTGATCGGCTTCATGTTGCCCCTTAACTCGGAAAGCACCAGGTCAACAGGAATTTCTCTCCCAACCTTATAAAGAAAGATTTCTATCTAGCCGCTACTTAGTGAGAGTAAAATTATTGGGAGAATTACAGTTTTATTTTTCGTTTGTGCTGCCGTTTTCTATAAGACCAAATACTATAGATTGTGGTTAGAGCTTAGCGTATGAATTATACAGACTCTGCTTGGAGGATAAATCTGTCAGCAGTTCGCGCGATGGGTCCGCAACTTCCTGTGCGTCCAAACACATAGAGACAAGATTCTGACAGTTATTTTCTCTATGATTAAAAGGCGACTCAATCGTTGAGAATCTTAGAGTAAATATCAATTATGTGTGTCCAGATTCCTATTACCATATTAGTTTTGAAAACGTTATTACTGACAAAAGTCAACAAATTGATTAACAAAAAATCTATTTCCACCATAATTATAGGATAAGACATTGCCTGGATGGCACTGAAAGAGTGAGACACTTGTCTCTATTGTAAAACCATCACCTCAGTCTGAGAGGTAATTCCGCAAGGCGATGAGAACTGTTTACTGTCATAATAGTCCACTAAATTGGTCTGTCCGAAATAACATTTATCTTGTGTCAGATAAGAGAGTAAGGGGTTTAACGTTAGTATTGTATTGTTACTCACACTTCAGCGCTGGCTGTTATTTATTAGGTTATTAATACACTAATAGTTTAAATTATATCATGGACGACTAAACCGGGGTGGGGGGCTTGGTGGGTGTGGGGCTTGTAGGTGTTGCTCGAGCCCCCTCACTCTTTCTGGGGTGTAAGTTGAGTCCCTCCACGTTTGACCAGAACAGGCATTTTTGAGGGGTTTAACATGATTCTGCTTTTGCTTCTGAACATAATGTTGTCCTAAAACAAATCCTTATTCTAAAATCCTATAAAATTTCGCTTTGTTCTTTTATGTACCGGAAAGCAAATATAATGGGCTTACGGTGGTAAAAGGGTTTCCGGCAAACAAAAGGTGTGTTTTTTAAGCATATCCATACATCTTTATCGGTAAGTATATACGACCTATTCAGATTTTTGTCATAAATTTGACCAAAACGTGTAATTGACAGATTTTGTCGTGACGTCCTGTTGGTGCATTATGAGATACATATACCCAAGTGAAAATATATAAAATATCACGATATGTTCGTTGCTATATATGCTGCATGTTAATTGAGACTTGATAATAAAAAAAACCGCAAAATAGACGAAAGTCGTCTTTATGTACAACAGTGGATAATCCGGACTATCCTTCAAGAGCCAACCTAAATGTCGTAACATGACGTAACTCTTAGGCAGCATGGGAACAATTTAAAAACATACAACTTTGTGTGGTGAGGCGATTTTCATTATCATAGGGGAAGCAATGAATACCGACAGTGAGCCTCCTGCTATACAAGAAGCCTGGACTTTTATTATTTGTCAAATATTTATACTCGTTCAGCATGTATTTATTCATACACGAATCCCAAAATCTGGCGGAAAATTTGTCCACACGGGGTTTCAGAGGACTGCCCTGCTCCCACCGTGCGTAGAAGATGTCGCCTGATTAGATTGTGAGGCTGCCCACTTTATCTTGGGCGCATGCAATTTTTTAGCACTCAACCTAGGGCTAATGAATTCCTCTACTGCGGTCTCTCGGGGTCAGCGAAAAAGCGCTTTAACACTTTTGTGAATTCTTTAAACCTCTCTGGAATAAAAAAAAATCTCCCATACCTTACACAGTCCGTGTAACACAGAATGCAGTATTGCACGCAAGTTAAAAATGCCATTGCTGAAATTAGTTCCACAGAAATCGCAATAAATACAAAACACTTTGATCCGCTACGTATACCTTTATAGACACTGATGTGCATTTCCCAAAAGAATATTGGATTTTTCATAAAAATCCGGCATTGGTCTGTGATCGGAGCTAACGAAGTACCACGCCATTAAGTTCTCTGTGGCTATGGACATCACGGAAGCCCCGTGACAAATGGGCCCATAAAGAGGATCGACTTCAGGTCTCCTGTATGACTCATCTAATGGACCTAATATTACGGGACAGCCTTTTTTATGGTCTTCCACACGAACTGTTTCTGGACAGCCCCACAGGTTGCGACAAACATGTAATTACGATATGAAATGTCCATAGTAATTCCAATCATGAGAAGTATTGTATCCTGTAAATTGACGACTCCAATAAAAAAGGTAAATAGATACAAGGCAATTCACATTTTTCAAATTTTTTAAAGATAATCAATAATAATTATTCATTAAAATTCAAATTGAAAGAAAGTTTGATTGTCGTTGCACCCAGGCGTATATGTCCTTTGATTTGTTATACTTTGTGAGAGCAAGTGCTTGGAGGCTGTTTCCTCTTGCCCAGGTGCCCGAGGAACAAAGGGACAACAAGGTGTGTTTGTGATGTATTTAACCTTGTGATTGTGGTGGAGTTTCTTTGTTTGTTGTCATTGACAGCGACAGAGTGCAGTAAACCATATTGACGTCACTGGCAAAAACCAATCACAAGACGAAATACATAGACATCACAAATATATCGGTTCGGGCTGCGCCTTAGCTCTCAGCGCACCAGGGCAATAGGGAGCGATCTATAGATTGGGTGATTGTTGGTTGGTTGATTGATTCATTGATTGATTGATTCATTGATTGATTCATTGATTGATACATTAATTGATTCATTGATTTATTGATTTATTCACAGATTGAATACGCCAAACACCGCAGTATATATATCTGTTCAATAAACTGCCATTTCTTCTATATATTTCAATACAATGCAGGTTTTCCTTTCGCCTGCAACAAGTTCAGAGCTAAGATTCTGACGGAGAAACTGCGCTTGATGTGATGTCAGTTTGAAATATGAAGCTGATTTTAACATATATCCTTTTGGAATTGGCCAAGAGACTAATTTGGAATCTGAGAAATTATTAAATTCAATAATGTTTGTTGAACGTGAATTGTTGGACAAAAACGCCATCGCAACTTCCGGTGCCATATCGTGCGACACCCTCATTTATCTGAGGTTGACAGAGAGACTCTAACCTGTGAGCAGTACGTCGAAGGAGGGTCAGTAAGCCGGTACGTTTAACCACGGCCGCGGGCCCAACGTGGTATTTGATGTGAATCCTATATATTACTATATTTGTCCCGTGAACTTGAATTATTGATAACAGTTCTGTTGGGAGACTTCCAGATGAGATGTCGCCGTCATGCAACTTTTATTGATTCACAGAAATATCAGCTTAGCAGCCAAACGAGTCTGCTTTTTAGCGTCTTACATGCACCGCAACGAGAAGCGCAGTCTCGTGTTACAAGCAGCCATATCCCCACCAGAGGGCGCTAACCTGATCTAATCTATTGTCTCAAAGTCATTTAGGGCTCATTTCATTAATAAATAATCAAGTTATGTTTGACTATGTCTCAGTATAAAATGAATACAAAAACCTATTTCTAGCTCATAAACTATCATTGAAATAAAAACGGATCTGTAGAAGAAGTATATATCCAAAAGTGTTTAACATTAATTTAGTCAATTATTGAATTTGTACTTGAATTTGTTTCTTCCACCAAACTACTGATATCAATGTAGCGTCGTCATGTAAAAACAATCATAGTGCTTGGTGAGCGACAATCAAAAAACACTCACTTAAAAGCGATACTCACTGGATGTACATAACCATTAGTTATATGAAAGCACTTAATTGTTAGACGTTCAAATTTATTCGTGTTAGATAAAAAACATTTACATTTGACTAGTGGTGTACCATGAGGAGGTCAATAAGGCAGTGTGTAGGTCACCATTCCGCCTCGGCTGTTTCATAGTAAGCGGTATATAGTTAATTGTCTGTGGTATGCAATATGACACATTTATTGCCCACTGTTGTGGTTGATAAAATGCTATTGCAATTTTCTATAGAATAGTCGATTATTTAGGTAACTCGGTCATAGGTGACAATTATGTTCAATTTAGTAGCTGCTATAATTTCCCTCGAGTATTCCGATTACATATCCAAGCTCAATTAGCAATTCTCGTGTTTACGCGATGGAAACATCACGGGAATTCGCGAGAAACATTTCACGGTGACCGCCATTAATTTCACGCGATAATCGTCCAATGAGCTTAGGGGTCAATTGTTACTGCGGGTCTGTAAATTAATTTTAGATAGTACTCTATTGCTTGTAAATGGACACCATCGCGAATGCGCTGGTCAGTTCGCGTTACTCTTCAGCGTGCTGAATACGAATTTGATCGAGTTAGCGGCGTGACAGACATTAAACGGGTTAATGTACAAACGATCCTACCCAAATTAACACTTTGTTCGAATGTCCGGGGCAGCTGGCTTATATACTGTACATTTAGCTTTCAACAAAGTCTTCTAACTGTAGTTATCGTGTCACAGCGTGTGATGACCGCTTAATTGACTCTGTTAACCCGACCCTCATTTTGCATGTCCGGTGTAACCGTTATTCCTTATAGTGCTTCATTAAGAGCGAGCCCGCACTATATTACATTTAATCAAACTTATTTATTTACCATAATATTGACAGTCTACGTGTCGAAAAGGTTAGTCACTTATTTCTGGTAAAACATCGAAAGAGAAAACATGTCGTTTCAGACATATCCATTATTGACAAACTATTTGCTACGGCTACGCGGATACGCGTATTATCTAGTTAAAAGAATGAAAATTAGAACTCATGCTCTTCGTTGTTATTAACAATAATTGGCTTGAAAACCATATTATCTGCCAAATATTATGGGTCTGTGCTCAATAACAAAGATAAAAAAATATATTATTGAATTTTTAAAATATTTTTCCTGCATTACCCAATGCATTCTATTGTACACAAGAGACTATTTTTAAATGTTTCCGTAGATTTTTGGAGTCTATAATTATGTATTTCCCAGGGTTCTCGAGTTTTTCCGTCGTTCCGCCATGCATGTTTGCTAACCGAGCATATAAAAGGCTAAAAAGTCGCAAAAAGCAGGGCGTCAAATGGGAGTTACGATAAGTTAAACACATTGAATATCAGTTGTCAATAGACTTCATTCAGTTTGCAATATATTAAGCTCCTTAAAATTCACATTGTTTATACTGCACGCTTTTTTTATGCGAGGGGATGGTCCGGGATTGGGGTGTCCGCCCTGCCCGCTGTTTGCAAAACAATTCCTTTACCGGATGAAATGGTGCCATTTTAGAGATATTCATACTTGTTATTCATATCTTTTTGTATAACACTTATAACTTTCATAAATAATTATTATTTTGAAAATACAAATAATTTAATAATTTTTTTCGTGACAGCAAGGGTGGTTTCCCTCACGCATTTGGGCCGATATGTAAGTGAAAAAATTTCAGTACGGCGTAAACCTCAATCAAATAAACAAACAAATGAGTCTGGCAAAGAGCGGCTGCTGGAGGGTTTTGTGTCGCCATGACGGGGCACAATGTTCGCCACTGAAGCCAAATCAATCAGTGAAGCTATATAAGCCTGTCTGGCATGATCAATCCGTAGATTTGGATTTTTTATCGAACTGCATGGACCGAATGGTATTTCGTCTCAATCATGTTCAATAAAGCCGCATCGCTACAGAGATAACGTCTGCCATATCGTATTCTGTTGTCTAAATGAAACTTGAGCCGTCATTTCTCAATAGATTTGGAAGAGATTTTATCGCTCATTATTTAGGATTCCAATTCAGCCCGATTCACAGTGACGTCTGCTTGAAGACAATTGCCATCCATTGCTCGACAGCCGGATCTGACATTGTAGAGACAAGATTCTATTGGTTACAATCCTCACCCGTTCTCAAGAGTACAAAGTATTTTAGAATAAGTCTGTTAGAATTGGACAGGGCTCTTTCTTTGCAGTTTTAGAAATAAGCTTAACCTTATCTGAGCTTATACTGTTAGGACCTTTAGTCTGATTGAGCCCCCCGAACAGTGACTGTCTGTGTCGGAATCTTGTGTCCACTTTGACAGCTCTGTCTGACACCCGATTTGTGTCGCAGTGATTGAAAATAAAGCCCCAGTCATGGAGAGTGACTAAAAATAACTGTCAATCGAAATTTATTCGTAGAAATCCTGGGAAGCAAATGTCTTGTTTGGGTGAAGGGTTGGCGGATTAGGCCTTGAAGAGAGATTACAAAACCTATTTATCTTATTTCTCTGAATTAGATACCGCTCGAAGAATCCTTAACAATTTTTCCGCATTAGGCTGTCCCCGCCAAAGAGCTGACAAGAGTAGAGCGGAAATCTGCTAGCGGTGTTGTCGGTGTCTTGTCTTGGTTCGCCCGGGCAGAGGACACGCACCGACCGGGAGACAAGCCAGAAAATAATCGATAATACCATTAAGACGCTTCCTTTAAACATCACAACAGCACAAATTCTAGCCCCATCTTTTAAATACTGAGCACAGTGTGAGAAACTCACAGCGGTATATCTCTGTGAGATAGTGATTCGGCCTTAACTAGTTCAGAGCGGGGTTATCTTTGTGTCACATGATTTCTGTATACATTTACAGGATCGTATTTTCTCGTAGTCTCGCGTGAACTGGACCATTGTCACGTCCGCCACGAGAAGTGGATTGCGAAAAAGGACAGGGTCAAGCCAGACCGAAAGTGCCTGGTGAAATAAATATCTAATGATCGTACCACTTAATTTATAATGAACAACCAAACTAAACTTAACCAAACTTAACCGTGTACTGTTTTATACAGATTATGCTTAGGCGCCAAATTACGGAAAATATTGTCATCGACCATGAACAAATAACAGTAACGAAGCTACATCTTGTCTTTAAAAACAAAGACAAGCAACCAATCCGTGAGGGTAAAATTTCCGTCTACTCAGATGAAAGTGTAAAAAGTCTATTATTATAATCATTCATTTATCTGTGTATATTACAGGACCACCAAAACTGGTGAATAGAGCCGGTTATTTTACCTGGAAATACGGGAGAAACTCTTAAAATCCATTCCAGTAATTGCCCGAGTCACATCGCGTGGCTCCTTCATATATGTCTATAAAATCAATCACACTGGCACAGGGATGTCGATTAATTAAAATTTAAAACCGACGAATCCTCTCATGTTCTAGATAAACTCCCTGAGACAAGTTTCTTAACAAACCTCCTCATGATGTTATGGGTAACTTTATACAGACATCACATGGTATATAAAGTATGTGATAAATATGTAGCAAACATGATATTGTATGGTATATAATAAAGTATATCAAGATATTCGGTACATAGGTTGTGAATAAATCAACCTGAAAACTGGCATTTTAAAGAAACAGAAATTAACCAATAAATATAATTATCTGCGAAAGAGAATGAGTGATAGTTACACGTAGTCGATTCCAGTGAGACGCCACGCATTAACCAATGGCTCCTATATATAGATTTATTGTTTCTTGTGTATGTTGTTATGGCAAGAAGAAATTTTAGGTACAAGATGTTGATATAAATTTCTAAATGTAATCACACGGCACAAGGATGCAGATTAATAAAAAAAAACGATGAATAATCTCAGATTTTGATATATATATATATATTGTAACTCAAAGGTCCCTGGTTCGAATCCCGGTGGAGGCAAACAAACTTTTCAAATATATTTTGAATGAATGAAGAGAAAAATATCTATATATACATTAGATTCACTGGGCGTCTATTTTTAAAGCTCTTGCTTGTATGATATACACGAACAGACTACCTACTTTGGTTCATATTGACGTAATTTCGCCGGTATAAACTGTTTTTAATTATTTCAAGGAGGTATCTAGTATTTCTGTAACGAGTCCCCCTATCTGGTTTTGATGTTTTTGTAATCATTAAAAATAATGACCATTAAATGCGATTTTTTGTATAATTTAATTTTACTTATTATTTTACTCTGTTGATATACGGTACTTATATAAACGAGGAACTTCCCTTAACGTTTTGTGACAAAATCTACTCAATATCAGCCAAAAGACTCATATATTTCCATACAAAATTTGGATCATTTGTCTCTGATTAATAGGCCGACATAACTGTGAAATTATTTGCCAATGTTAAAAATGTTTTTTTTATGTCCACAAACAATTTATTTTGTTGCAGAAAGCGAGATATCATGGGTATAGCATCTGCCTTAAGTCACGTGCTTAATTTGGCATTTTTCTAGTGGACCGTTGTTCATCAATCAACAACTGCACGAGACTGCCACGAGAAAAACCAGCTCTTAACTCTAGGATTGATTTACGCGTATGTTCGTGCTCCGCTGAACAGTGGCTCAAGGCACCGCGAAACGATCGCGGATTTCACTGCGCAAGGCACTGCGCTAGTGTATAGGAAGTCTTCGCGTGGAAGCTTCAATGGGCTTTAGTTGTGTCTACGGTTGCTGGACTGAGAGCATCTGTGTTCCTTAGCTACAATCAGGGTTGAACTGCAGGGGAAGGCTCTTCGCTATACTGACAGCATGTGAGACTGTGGCTAGCAACCAAGAGACGCGATGTTGTCTTCGCGCTAAGCCCTATACGTGCTACTTAGATCGGATAACCTATGGAAGTGTCTTCTTTAATGTGATCGCCTTTCAAATTGCGGAATTTTATTCTTCAGGCGTAAACAAGGATTAAAAGGCCGGAGGGTCACATTTAATGTGACAGAATACCCTTTTAGGGGTCTTTGAATTTTTCCAAGACGCAAATGGATATAGTGAAATAACCCGTGAAAAAGGGCGTGCAATTGCATAAGCTCCGATGAATTCGTCTGTAATTATTATTTAACTGATTGTGATGCCCTGTCAATTCCAATAGGGCTAAAAGGTTCGTGTGTCTTGCAAGTCTGTGATTTTCTTCGATGGAGTTGAGCACGGTGGTTTGGTGGTTCGCTGTCTCACTCTGGGCTGTCTTGATGAGGGTATGCCAGGCAGGAAGATGTGAGCAAATTACCGTACCCTTCTGCCGAGGACTATGGTAAGTGATTTTACATCCTCGCAAAAAAATACTTCCGTTTGTCTTAATTTAATTCCTCCTTGATTGGGCGAGCCAGTAGATGCCTCTTTATCCACTGCCTGTAGCCAAATAATTTTTTGTACTGCGAATTTTCGAAATTTACAAAATTTTCAATTGCAGAAAATTTCAATTATTCTTTCAAAATTAAAATGAAATTTTTAAAATCAGCTGGAATAGTTAGCATCATACTTGAATATTGGGGACATGGCTGTAATGTTTGTGTAGTCCCCGGTGCCACGTCTGTCATGTTTAATCTAGATGCTGAGTTCTTTATCTCTAATAGTCTAGCATTCAATGTATAGCCTTATTAATATTTACTCCTGAAGTGACAATGACTTAAGGTTATTTCACTCATATGATGACACGCCAGTTCAATGGGGGAAGGAAATCACCTTTTAGACATCACTGGCAACAAACGACATCAATCACAAGACACCATACAAATAGATCGGCTTCGTGTTGCCCCTCTGACAGCACCAGGGCAACAAGAAACTCTCTCCCAACCGGAGTGTTTTGACAATGACTTATACTAGGTGTGTTTCCATTTGTAACAAGTATATTGAATTATTTATTAATTAAACACAGGCCTTTACCAGCTCGTAAAATCCGCCAGTTGTATTTTGCATTTGCCTTATGTAAGTTTATGTAAATTTTTTACAAACTGTCAAGATATTTGGCTTTTTAAAGTCATGGCCATATACTGTATACCCTAATTAAAACATAAAACTAGGCTAATTAGCCCATTATACATGCGTCTATATATTGAGTTTTGCCTGAGGACAGTGCTCAGTATATACGTATAGGTAAACGGGGGTGTAACGTGTCAGTGCATGCTCCATATGTTGTCAAAACCAATGGTATAGATTTATTAACAACTTGATATGTCTTCAAACGATGCAATCGAAACCGTAGGTCGTTTTTCCTAAACTCCGCGGGATGCTCCGAGCGACTAGAGCAGCTGCTGCAATTATAAACTTACTAAAATGTCCAGTATATATAAAATTGTTGGAAAAATTAAATGATATAATTTCCAATACAGGTCTGTATACGTCAGTACATTGCGGCCAGATCTGACCTCACGCTATACCTGTACGAATATTGCATGTTACCGATTGTCACGTGTGATATGCTGTATTTTTAACTACGCAGGCAAATTCGTCGAAAGTATGGCATAGTATATATAATACAAGGAGCTCCGAGTAACAGGGAATTTCGTGGACCGAAGGACTGGTTATCGACTTAAATCCCTTTAGAAAGTAGTTACGTTCAATCAGCACTGCGGCCACAAGGCGTCAGTGTATCATGTGCGCGGAAATACTTAAGATATGTCGTTATTTAATACTTAATAAACAAAACGTACAAAACAGTACTCAAAACAATACTCGGCGTTGTTTAGTGCTTAACAAGCAAAACGTACATACTCAAGACACTGTGTTGTAGTAAGCAAAACGTCGAAAAAAGGACTCAACGTAAGGCGTTATTTTCTGTTTAACAAGCAAAACGTATATAAAATACTCAATATACATGGGGTTGTCACAAACAAAACGAACGTAGACAAAAATACTCATCATACGGTGTTATTTTCTGCTTAACAAGCAAAACGTACATAAAATACTCAAGACATAGCGTTGTCACAAACAAAACGTACAAAAAAATGCTCATCATACGGTGTTATTTTCTGCTTAACAAGCAAAACGTACATAAAATACTCAATACATGGGGTTGTCACAAACAAAACGAACGTAGACAAAAGTACTCATCATAAGGCGTTATTTTCTGTTTACCAAGCAAAACGTACATAAAATACTCACAAAAAAAACGTAGAAAAAAGTACTCAACAGACGACGTTATTTTCTGTTTAACAAGCTCAACGTACATAACATAGTCAAGACATGGCGTTGTCACGAACAAAACGTAGAAAAAAGTACTCAATATAAGGCGTTATTTTCTGTTTAACAAGCAAAACGTACATAAAATACTCAATACACATGTTTGTAGCCGGTAAACATACAAAAATTCTCAAAATACGCTGCTGTTTAACGCTTAAAATACTCGAAACACAGCGTTGTTTACTGTGTAACAAGCGAAACGTACTAATAAAACCTTCAGAACACGCCGTTGTTTACTGCTCAACAAGCAAAGCGTACAGAAAATATTCAACACACTGCGCTGCTAGCTGCTTAAACAATACCTAGGTAAAGTCACTTTAAATACGGCACTGTACGTATACAATGATTACCCAGAAAAACGTAATAAAAATTCGGTAAAAACTTGCTGAAAATAAACTTTGTAATTTTCTAAATATACGCCAATGCGCGATAATAAATAAGCAGGACACTAGGCCCTACATGACGTTATTTACAGTATGGTCATGTTTACTGATAAACAAGCAAGACATTCATGACGTTATATACAATACAACGAGGTACACTGAAAAAAAAGAAATGATGCAAAATCACTTTTTATGTTTTTTATAGTAAACTGTATATGCAATTATACAAGCATAATAAACTGACTTGCATCTGAAAAGTCATGAAGCCGCGACCAATGATACGCAAATTACAGTCATTTTAATCCAGTATTTGTACGTGTACTTGACATTTGACCATATTATATAATCGGCTATACACCTATACGTTATAGCGTTGTAGAACTTATCACTGACACGGCCTATTTATCCGCTTCTAATAGTATCCTGCCGTATAATATTACTTATACCAATACATATTGTTCAGTAAACTTTCACTTACCAGTTGGCCCCGTGGGGGAGCGGGTTGGCCAGTCCTGCAGAATACTCCCTCGGTCGATCGTAAGAGGCGAGAAAAGAGGAG
>JAVFBX010216503.1:0-11625 GCA_034783855.1 Mopalia kennerleyi | reverse complement strand
AATTAAATTTTTGCCACGTTTAAGAAAGTCGGCTTAGGCCCAAAACAAATATTTATAAACTTTAATACTGAAAACAAATTTCATTGTGCTGAATTTGAACTTTTGTGTTTTCTATCCTATGAGTACACCATGTTTTTATGCTTCAATGATGTCCTTAAAGATTGTATTGAATGGATGACTGAATACTAAGTTAACTATAAATCTTCTAATAGTTTGAAAAGAGAATTAATGAAATTTGATACATGTACATGAAATTGTCCCCCAGGGGCTTAGCCAGAAATCAAAAGTATGGCGTCAAAAATTGTCATTTTGCGTCACTTTTAAAAAAACTGGGTGTCCAATTTTGACAGTTTTCCTATTTCCTGTATGTTAAAGTTTCTTAAAACAGGGTGTCCAAATGAGGCGATTGTTCACTTTAGGGTGTCCGTTTGGATGGGTGGATGGGTGTCTGCCTCAGCCCTTGTTGCCCCCTTTATACACATGTAAACGAGACTGTGTACAATTTTGATAATTATGATAACTCTTCACTTCTAATAAATTTTTTATTTATGCATAAATGGTGCAGTATTTTATACTGTAGTCATTTATGGAGTTATTTTACTCAAACAGGTCTAAAAATATAAAAATACTGGCCTATGCTGTAATCTTTTCCTACAATACCTTAAAATCGATGCTCTAAAATTTTGAGGTGAGAATGTAAATGACAGTTAACATTTTAACATTAAAATTATTTCCTAGATAAATTTGTTTGAGATAACCTACCATTTGCTTTTTTCACTTGTTTGCTGATTTTTTAAATACATGTACCGGTACATAGATGTGCCTTTGTGAAAAATAAATCAAAATTGGTTTAAAATACATTCTTCATTGATTATCGGATGACAAAATTTGTCAAAATCAATTGCAAAATACAAATTGACATCAAGATGAAGACTGCAAATAGTTTGGGAAACCTATAAATCAGTCCTCCTAAACTAAGTTTGCACAACCACAGGGACACCCTGTTCTGTCCGCTCTCCCCAACAACACAGGCCTGATACATGTATTATAAGCTTACGGTTAGCTTACATGTACATGTCTAATATTTCCATCAGGTGGTTTTTACACTACCAGTATAATTGTAGGGCCAGTTTCTTCTTTTCTATCAATATTATTCCTACTTTTGGTGCGATTCTACGCAAAGCTATTTTCAGTTTTAAACAAAAAATCGGGGTTCCTCGGAATTCCTTTTTTCCTCTCAGAAACAAAAGGAGCTGTGTGAAGTGGACAAACCATTGTCAGGAACATGTAACTGATGTAATATTTGTAAATTTTGCTTGTAAAATGCAAAATCATTAATTAAAAATGCAGTGTAAGCCATTAAAAAGAAATGTTTATATTTACAAGCCAAGCTTAATGTAAGCTTATATGTACATTGTTAGAAGTTATGTATTCATTGAGCGTTAAATACATTGCAAAGTTGAGAAAAAAATTTCCTTTCATGATTATTAGGGTTTTTATTTTACTCCTTCTTTAGAAGGTCTTCCAACTGTCAAAGAAATTATACTTTTCTTAATGTAGATTCATGTAGTAAGTGCTGTCAAATGGCCTTGGGTTAAATAGGCCTGTTCATGTAGTGTATTTAGATTTGAATTGAACAATTATCCAGGGGCCTTAATAGGTATATATATAAGTTGTTTATTAGCATACTTGTAGAAGGTTGATCATTTTGACTCAGGCATTCATTGAGAGTGTCCGACGACTTAACAATATTTGAAACAGTTAATCTGGAACTGCGCTGATGGAATGTACAACATTTTAGGGTGCCTGCTCTTTACATGTACTGACTACATACATGAAGTGCTTGATATGGACTAAAGAACTGCAATATTTGTTTGACATTTTATGACAAATGTGTTGAAAATCCAGCTACAAGTGCTGTACATTGGGAAAGCTTGTAAACAATTACGGTGTGACACTTTAAAACAGCTTTAAATTGTAAACAAGGGGAAGTTACTGATGGAAACACTGGTTGGATAATACACATGTAATCGTTCAAACCGCCAACATTATTATCCGGATTTTGTCGTTAAAAGTTTTGTTTGTAGGGTAAGCTTAAATGTTGCAGTGTTTTGACAGCAATTTCTTAGCTCCATTGTGTCTAAAGTTGTCTGTGGGAGCTATGGCAGACTGTTTTATTTGTTTTAAACATTAAGTGTTTTAAAAATTCATGGCTCTAATTGGAGCCAAGCCAAGGAACCAAGCAATACTGTGCTGAGTAAACAAGAGAACAATTAGCATTAAATTATCAGTGTATTGTTTATATCGACTTTACAATTTTCTCCAGCGGCAGAACGTTGCTAAATATTTGTCAGTCTGACATACAATAATACACGCACCTCTGTTTTGTGACTTGTCCATCCCAGTATATCTGGTATTATAGAGACAGTGTCCATCCACAGTGATTGTTCTGACCTATCACAGCACTTCATTGGATCAAACAGTTTGACTTAATTTGGACACAGGATGGCGTCATCACGACAAAAACGTCTCATCCCATACACGTAAAGTATTTTTTTTGCTTTTTGTTTGTAAAAATTTCATATGCGATGGAGAAATAACTTCACTTGTCTGTTAGGGAAAATGGACCCACAAAGGGTCTTCCCATGGTTATGCAAACTTTTTTTAGTAGGACCGATTTATAGGTTTCCCAATCCGATCATCAATGAAGTTTGTATTATAAAGCAAGTTTGCTTTATTTAAATTATTTTTCGTAAATGCACATGCAGGGGCTTAGCCAGAAATAAAAAGTAGGGTGTCCAAAATGGTCATTTTGCTTCACGTTTCAAATAACTGGGTGTCCAATTTTGACAGTTGTCCTATCTCCTGCATGTTAAAGTTTCTTTAAACAGGGTGTCCAAATGAGGCATTTGTTCACATGAGGGCATCCAGTTGGACGGGTGTCTGCCTAACCCCATGCATTTCTCAGTTTTGAATTTTAACATTTAATATTTTAGAAAAATTATTATAACGAAAGCTAGTAACAATTACAGGTATTACTTTAAAAGTAAGGTCAGGCAAGAGGCAAAAATATCAAATTTAGTATTTTGAATTAAGTCAGAAAATGCTTTGTGGAACCGGCCCCAGGGCTTGTATTCATAAAGCTACTCAGAGTTAAGAAAAACCGTGGGAATTTTCAAACATCATTTTAAATAGTAAACACCAGTTTGTGTAACTTTTTATGCTCCTAAATGAAAGATGTTAAGGGACACTTAATAAATGTAAACTTCACTATTTAACATTTAATGTGTTTCAATGGAAAATAAAAGACTGAAATTTGGCTAAATATTTCTTGACTTTAAGAAATACTTAAGTAGCTTTATAAATACTGGTACAGGTCAAGAGAATGTTAAAATTATGTTAACTAACTGTTTGGCTAGCCTTACCACTAAGGCAACATTCAGAAGCAGTTTGAGTTGTTTAGAATAACTTTGGTTATCTGCTCTTAGCTCATAAACCTGTGCTCTTTCAAAATTAATGCTTTTCATACCATAATAGTGTTCTTATAAATGGAAAGCGTAGTTAACACAATGCTGTGAATGTAATGGGTTACTCTGTCTGTCATCAACAGTTTTTACAAGGTTTCCTCTCAGCTTTCCATTGTGACTGCCCTCTGTTAAGGCGGTTTCTTTGGATAGTAGCAATGCAGTCTTTTTTTTTATCACTGGAGAAAAATGAACTTTCCAACATAATGCAAATGCTTCACATCTTTGTTGTGCTAGTGTCAATTATTGATGGAATTCACTGCCGTCATAAATACCTGTAAGCATGGCATAAAACACCAATCAATCAATCTATTGTGACTTCATGTTTAGCGGCTGTGTGTCTGCCAAGTTATCCTACTTCGATGTTCCATCCACTGGTTTAAGTCCATCCGTCGAGCACCAAGTATATGAGTGAGTCGCACAGTGTGGCTTCTGCAATTGCAGGGGTGGTTTTTAATGAGGTTGCCTCTTGACTTCCATCTTATTTAAGCAAAGAGTAGTGAGAAACCAATGTATTTCACAGTCCGAGTAAGAAGAGGACAGTCCTCATACATGTCATATAAGAGAAATAATACTTAATAAAATTCAACCTAAAGCTAAAGACTTTGATCGCCCACATGGGCACAATTCATGGTTTACCAAACTGCGTGTTTATAGCTATTGTGGAGGCTGTGTGTATAGAAGTTTAACTGCTGACCGACAACTATTCCCTTATAGCATCAAGGGGAGATAATCCACAATGATCCTGAACATTGTCTATTCAGCCAGGAGCATATTACAGTTATATTTAATTCCATAGTTGTCCTTAACATTTAAAAAAAAACATTCCATAATTTTCTGATACACATTATTCTGTCTCCAGTGAAAAATAATTGTGCAAAAATTATTGAAATTATTTGGTATACACTAGTTAAACAAATCAAATCAGTGTATTAATATTTACATATTGTTTATTCTACAGGCATTACTGACTGCTCACGATAATGTGGCAGAGAAAGATTTTGAGTTTGAGCCGGATACCATCCAGTTATCTGCCCCTTTCCCGCCAGGCATACCATCCCACTCTGACGTTAGAGTGGTTGGAATCAGAAAAGCTAAAACTGAACCTCTGGTAAGTTCTTCTAGAAATGCAGCAGGGATTTGAGAAATTCACTCAGAAAACTTCGAGCTTAAGCTGCATTCTCACAGTACGATTTGTAGTAACCGCTTTTGGGGATTCCCCTCATTTCTTGTGTTCTGATTGATCGCTCATTCAGTATTATTTTTTCCACCAATCAAAATGCCGCAAATAAGGGGAATCCCCTGAAGTCGTAACTACAAATCGCACTGTGAAATGCACCTTAGCGAAGCTTTGAACAACCGGCTTCGGTGTATTTTTACAGTTGTTACTTGCTTGACGCTAACGATCCGATGAATAGCCATTCACATATAACACCATGGTCCTGGTTTGTGACGCATGACGCTATCCGTTATAATCGAGATAGGACGGCGACTGTTGTACTCAAACGAACAAACAGATTATCAAATAATCAATTATGAATTATTTGGACAAATGTGTGTTTGCATAGTACAAAAATCCGACAGAACAAACTTATTACTACAATATTACCATTGAGTTTAAAAAAATCAAATAGTGAGAGTGACGTGACGTTACCATGGATTGAGCACGAGACATCTGTCCGACTACTGTCTGTCTGAATCTTGTCTTTTGTATTGATCTCTTTTAAAACGGCAAATAGCCTCCTCGAGACAATTCCTTGTTTTGGAGTTAATGTAACCGAGTGATTCAATTATGTTCCATTTGGGTGCCTTAGGTTTCTGTTTGGGATTACATTCATGAAACTCTTGCTATTTATATATATTTTACAATTATTTTTACACACGCCAATAAAAGAAGTGTCGTTTACCACTGGTGGTCGGAACAGGGCATTAAAAATACCACAATGCAATCAGAATTGTCCCACATGGCATGGCCTTGTTATTTGACTTTAAGCGGCACACTGTTCTGGCCATCCGGCACAAACGAGCCTGCTTTGATCAGCGGTTGTGACACACAGATTGACCTATTTAGAGAAATATTTGCTTGCCTCCACCGGGATTCGAACCTGGGACCTTTGGTTTTATACGTTTAAAAAGCCGCTGATCCATGGGCGTAGTTTTTGGTGTTGTAGGCCTATCTACGGTCGAGGCCGTATTTCACACCATTTTTTATACAGGAGTCATCAGTGTAGATCTATGAAGAATCGCCTTAGAATAGAATCGATTCTACTTCCTACGTCGAGACATTGACTCCGAGGTACACCCAGGCCAACTTGTTTTCAACTTCCTTCCTTTGCTGATCCATGGCAAATGTAGCTCCAAATATTGGCGGAAATTAATGCCCGATGCCCTCGCATGGCATACGAGAGTCATCTTATTCTCGTCCATTATAGAAGCTCTCGCGAGAATACGATTGGTGAATAATAGGATCATACACAACTCATTCGGACATATGATTGGCATAAAACAGCTCCCTCTGCTTGTGATCGGCGGTACAGTATATGGTTTAGAATTGGCTATTATATATATACTTCTAAAAAAAGCAATCACACTGGAACCAGGGTGTCGATAAATTAGTGAACCATGTCATGTTTAAGACACTCTCCGGCTGTGTGTCTGGGGGCGGAGGGGGGGCGGCGATTTATACGGTGTATCGATTGGTCAACAGTGCTGTACTTTTTTCTGGACATCGCAAAAAAGGCATATTAATCCTCTCAAGTTGCAGCTACGAGAATGCTTACATATCCTTTCGGCCTTCCTTTATAGGAACAATAAAATAAAAAAATATTTTTTAATTTTTTATTTTTCCCCAGCTGAAGGAGCCAGATACAGCTCGAGTAGATACAGCTCGAGTAGATATAGCTCGAGTAGATAGATACAGCTGTAGAAGTTACAGAAGTTCATACAGTTATTCGAGCAGCAGGAGTGGTATAAGCTGGAGGACGCTGCTGTTAACATTCCAGTACTACGGCAGCAGACGTTATATGACGAGAAGGCGGTATTATAGCGACACAGGTAATCCCACAACTCTTCGGTTCATTCACACGACCCTCAGTCGTTATTTAAACAATATATTTATATCAGAAACAAAACATCATTTGAACAAAGAAGATTTTGTTAAATTTTTGCGGACATTTTAGTTGCATTCTCACGGTACGATTTGAAGCAACGATTTGTTGTGATTCTACGTATTTGCTGTTTTGATTGCATGGTCGACTGTTTCGAACGTTTTCTCGACCAATCAAAATGTCACAAAAAGGGGAATCCCCTAGAATAGTAACTACAAATCGTACCACGAATGTGCGCCTTGAGTTAAATTCAACGGAACCCAGCCGTATTGCGACACGGAGGCCATACATGTGGCAAACCTTAATTTTGGTGGTGAGCAATAAACAAACCAAAGCTTCACCGAAATACGCATGTTTTAACTTTATGGTTATTTTAAACACAAATGATACATCAATAGACAAAATAACCAATGTTTAATAAGTGTAAGTATGAAAGTATAACTAGCTTCCTTAAAGGGAAACCCAACTGTTGTTCGGCCTAAACTTATCATTTTTATTGCATATTTTCAAAGGCACATACAGCAGTGTGCATATATTCAAAGGCACATACAGCAAATCAAAATTATGGCGACGAACATTTAACAAACCAACGCTTCACCGAACCACGTCTGTTTTCAGAGCCACGGATTTGCAAAAAATTATGAGAACCTGAACGAGAACGGAACCGGAACCTGGGGTATGTTTGTGTGCCCTTTGGGGGAATTACCCGACGACTACGATTACTGCTGTGGAGAAACGGACAAACAGACATGCTGCAGATTTTTCGATGAGTAAGTTTTACACCATTAAATCTCCTTGTGTGGGACCGGTAGCTAGAAAGGGTAATAAATTTAATCTGATATTTGATGACGTCACATCATGCTGGAGTCTATATGTAATCCACTATTATTGGTTTATGGTGTAAGCGGCTATTCATCTTCCAAGCAACTGGCCCCTGATACATTTGACTTAAACAGTCGCCTTCTTGCCTCTACGGTATATGGTATTTTCTGCTTTGTCATTAACCAAAACCATGTTGTGTAGTGATATTCGATAGATTACCGTAAATAGTGCGGTTGTCGTCCGGCAGCTTACAACTGTATAAATACGCCGTGACTACTTAATACTCAGAACACAATTTGTATAAATACTATTCTCAGTCCAGCTACTGAAGCGCCCTTTACTTTTGATGTACTTTTCCTCTAAAGTGACCAACATATTACTCAACAGTACTTGCACAATATAAACTGACTTCAAAGTGTTGCTGAAAGAAGTGAACCTGTCTTTCGGTACCGAAGTTAACTTATCCTGTCTGTGCCGCTAGTGGTTGGATGGGAGTTTCCTGTTGACCAGGCTCTCTCGGGGTTAAAGGTCAACTGGAAGCCAATCTGTCTTCATCTTAGATGTACCGTGTTTGTCATGCGTCCTGGGGTCGTCCTGTATTGTCTTTGATTGTTCCAAGTGGCGTCCACCGTGGTTTCCTTCAAACATCCATCTGCCATGACTGAAAGTACGGCGCTAAACCCCAATCAAACGAAAATGTCATTACCAGCTGGTCGCGGCTCGCCTGTGTACTGAAAATAGATCGTCCATACGTTTTGGAATAATTTTCATCTCCAATTTTCTGCTAATAAAATGATGTCATATATTGAAAAAAAGAACGACAAATAACTTGTACATTTTAGCAATCAAGCTTTCGGAAAAATCTTAATTTATTTTCCAGATAATTATTACCTGGTTATTTCCTTTCCTTCAACAGTCCAGGAAGAACAGCTGGTGTTGTCATAGGAGTTGGTCTTGTTATTTTCTTCTGCTACCGGTGCCACAAGAAGAATAAACTTCGTAATAAAAGTGAGTACAATAATAATAATAATATAACTTTATTTCAGACACAAATGTAGCAGAATGAGCCGGAATGTCGTCGGAAGAAAATTCGTGGGATATTCCTGAACATTCGAAGTATCTTCTAAAAAAATCTTCTAGCATTCTGGGAGCATTCCAGATAATCTGGACCATTGATCTTGTGGACAGTCTGAATGTTTTGCTAATGCTCAAAACGTTCGAGGTGCATTCGTTGTGGAGAAATATCAAACATCATTCGAAGTGTATTCTAACTGCATTCCGGCCACATTCTGATTAGTCTTGCGGCAGTCTGGCGGCAATCGAAACATTTTTTATCGCATTCGAAGAAGAACCCAAACGGTAATCCTCTGCAAACATTAGTAAACAAAAAACACTCCCAGCTGCTAAACTTTATTAGTTGATACTTAAGAGTCGCGTAGGCACCATCGCGCCATGCCGGGTTCTGCCCCTAATTCCTGCTGCTTCTGAATACGTGGGACTAGGGCTTTAACTTCTTCATACAGAAGTAGCCGCCAGATTTCAGGACGGGGCCCTCTAATGACGTTCACATAATCATTAGCCAATAGCCTGTCATTTTCTGCTATGGTTTCCTTAGCCACAGCCGCCCCAGGATCAGACTAATCGCACTTGGACTTTTAAACGATTTTTCGCACTTGGACTTGTAAACGATTTTATGTCTTTGGCAAACTCACATTTTCCACTCACGTTCTTGCTGATAACTTAAACATAGCTGAAATCGCACCTGTTTGTAAATCTATCCCAATTAATTAATTGAAAATTACATACCCATGTCTGGACCTCCATGCATTAGTAGATTATCTTTCTCAGGCAATTTAGTTTCGCCCAATATCACTCAACCTTCCAGGCTGTACATTAAAAAAGATAGCCAAAGCTAAAATAAAATACAATTTTAGGATCACTACCTTTCTTTATCTTTTGGTTCAAAACCTATTTGCTCAATAAGAATCAACAGATGTTTTTAAGAATACTTTATCTGGACCAGAATTGTTTACTGTGGTGTGCCACAAGGATCAATGCTGGGTCCAACTCTATTCCTTTTGTATATAAATGATATTTCAAAATGCACTGGCTTCCTTTACTATACTTTATGTGTGAATAATATCAATACAATCCAATCTTCAAAATCAGCAGATCATGCAATTATAATGCTTCTAAAGTACTGTAAATAATGGTTTTCTCCAAACAAGTTATCTTTCATCATTACTAAAATATAAGTATATACATATTAATTATACAATTTCTAAATAAATGTCGTTCAAAACTTATATACTAATTAAATCTAGGACAAAGAAAAAAAAGTAACTTTTGAAAAATTAAACATTTCGGATATTAACATATTTTTTTATGTATAACATTTTACTATAAGGTACCGCGGACAACACATACAAGTTACACATGTAAAAAGGTTTCTCGAAATATAGGCCACTTATATACACATATACAAGGAATTTGTAAACAAACATAAGCTTAAAATACTATACTATATAACAAATAACGTATAGAGCACTGCAGACCATGTGAGAGTGTATGGACTGGTTAGTCAGCCATAAAAAGGGATATGGACCGAAGCCCTGAGGTCCATTTAACGTTTTAGAAATGTTTTATCAAGGGAAGTAACTCAAAAATGATTTGGGCCAATATCGCATAATATGACCCGCACATACAAAGAATAAAGAGGAATTTTCATGAGGTGTAATTGCATTGATCTATCCTTATTTATAATACGGAAATATCCTACAGGGAAATACTGATAAATTATAATACTCCGATTACACCATTTAACGTGTCATTAAGGTAATTATTTTCCACACCGCCTTGATTTGTGCATTTTAACGTCCTTATTCTTACTCATAATTTTATCTATTGTCATTCTATTATTTCAGCGGGTGGTTGGAGGGGGCTTCCTGTACATAGGTATATAAGCCACTCTTCCAGACCTAGTTGTAACTAGATTGTCGAAGTTAGTTTTTTATTAATATATATTTTACTCAACATCACGTCTGAAAAGAAAGATTTATAGATAAATAAATAAACAAAATGAAGTCCAGTCAAATGAATTCCCATGTAGCTATTTTCATTCGACGCTGACTCCTATAGAAAACTCAAATTCCACCCAGTCACGATTATTCACGTCTGTAGTCAGTAAGCTGATAGAAAGAGTACAAATAAACGGATTTGTAAAAACTTCTAAGGTAAGCAACATCGGCACCTGACAGCAGGCGGTCATCTGACGTCACAGAGATCGAAATCCGTGTTTTAATAACGTCACAAGGCATAAATGTGTGTGACGTCATTACAAAGCGCCACTTTCACAAATGTTGTGACGATAGAGGATCCCCTTTCAGATATCAACATAACCTTTAATTTTAAAGTTTAATGATTTCATAAAGCAAACAAATGAAATGAAAATGTATTTTCAGGCTCTAGACCTATCTCGAAGACCATGAGGAGTAACAGAGTCAGCCATGTTGCCCCGGGGCCCCCAACCTATCCCATGGCCCCCGGATACCCGCCAGCTGGTATGACCCCCGGATACCCGCCAGCTGGTATGACCCCCGGATACCCGCCAACTGGTATGACCCCAGGATACCCGCCAGCTTGAATGACCCACGGAAACCCGCCAGCTGGTATGACCCCAGTGTACACGACAAATGCAGATCACAGTGTGATGCCACCGTCGTATCAGAAAGCGAGTGGCATGCCTAATGATTCCTCAAATCAAAATAGCGCAGCAGTCTGACAAGAGAATAGTTTGAGTGCAATTTGAATCAATCTGTTTACAATCCGAAAACTGTGTATGTTAGTCCATACGACTTAAACCTCAATCAAACAAACACACACAGGATGGAAGATTTCTTCTTCCAACAATCAAAGATTTCGCCAGTATTATATCTGCCCTCTACCCAGAAAGAAATGCAATACAACACCATTATTCCTTAATCGATTGACATTGCTGAAATGCATTTCACATTAATGATTCCGATGTGGTTGTAGTATAGTATGCGTTATCAATGATTGAAGTTTTTTCAAAGTCAGCTGTTATGATTCGTAAATTTGAGTCGCTATGTCATTCAGTTATTGATTTAAAAACAGTCTTTTTGTCGTCTTGGGGGTGGGGGGTGTAGTGGACG
>JAVFBX010216492.1:0-11625 GCA_034783855.1 Mopalia kennerleyi | reverse complement strand
GCTGCAGCCAAGGCGAAGTTGAGTCTGAACTATTTGGGCAGCACGTATTCCTGAATAAAAATATTTAGGTACTTTGATGTCATTTCGTGTAATTGTTTCACAAAAAGATTTATACGATTCTGAATTTCGTAGTTCAAGATCCAATGAGTTCCATGATCTAACAACAGAAGGTAGAAAGGAGTTCATATACAGCTTAGTTCTAGCACATGGAAGCACGATATTTTGAGCCTGGCGAAGGTTGTAAGCGAAGGTGTCCATTTGTCTTAGTGGAACAAGTTCGGATAGATAGACTGGTGTCATTCCATGCACCATTTTGTAGAAAAGCTGAAGTTTCTGTCTATCACGTCTCTTACTGAGAGTAGTGAAGCCAGTCTCTTTGTATAACAGCTGATGGCTGGTTCCCCTAGGACAGCCGGATATAGTACGAAGGGCATCAAGTTGTAATGTTTCAAGCAACATACTCTGCTGTTCAGTACAATTACTCCAAACAACGCTACCGTACTCTAACAATGGACGTATGAATGTAGAGTAGATAATTTCAAGCGTTTTCCTTGCTAGTCTGTGCTTCAAAGAGCGAAAGCAGTTGACGATGGGCCCAGCTTTTTTAACAATGCCATCAATGTGCATATTCCATTTTGCTGATTGTGCAAAGGTAATGCCCAAATGTTTATGATATGGAACTTTTTGTAAGACGTTTCCACCTAAGATCAGTGGCGGTTCATCAGTAGGATCCTGTTTTAGCGAAAATACTAAAGATTTAGTTTTTTCCGGACTAAGAGTAACTAGCCATTGAGTGGCCCAGTTATGTATTCTACTAAGATCGGCATTCAGCATGTCCGCAGTAAGTGACGGATCATCCACAATTAAGTATAAAGAAGTATCATCGGCAAACAAACGTATATTGCACTGGATTTCATTTACAATATCGTTAATATACACCAGAAACATCAGAGGCCCCAAGACAGAGCCTTGCGGAACTCCAGCCGATACTAATTTCAATTCTGATCTGCAATTATTTAAGACAACAGATTGGAATCTGTTATGTAAGTAATCTGTCAAAAAAGCCAGCAATTCACCATGGATTCCAATAGACTGTAATTTGTACAATAATCCCTTATGCCACACTCTGTCGAAAGCCTTGGCAATATCGCAGAAAACAGCACGGACCTCCTTCCCATCATCTAATGCTTTACAAATGAAATTATAAATAAACACAAGCTGGTTAACAGTACTGTCACCAGGAACGAAGCCAGATTGAAGGTTGGTTAATATCTCATTATCAACAATATAGTTAAATAGATACTTAAATACACATTTTTCAAAAACTTTTGCTACGTTACTCGTCAAAGTAACTGGTCGGTAATTGTTCATATCTTGCTTGCTTCCCTTCTTATGAATTGGCGTGACATGACCTATTTTCCATGCTGAGGGCATTTTCTTGTTTTTAAGGGCATGGTTAAAGAGATTACATAAGGGAACATGAATGAATTCTGCAGCGTAGCGCAATAAATGATTACTAATTTTGTCTGGACCGGTTGCTTTACATACATTAAGGTTTAATAATATATGTTTTACAAGCTCAACATCAACAACAATTTTATCTAAAGATGAGCCGAATTCAGGTGGACTGGGAAGTTCAATTCCACTATCATTAATAGTTGAGCATTGCACAAAATGGTCGTTAAACACATTTGCTAAAATATCGTTATCACTAATAACGTTATTATTGTGAACAACACTGGAAAGTTGGCTTTTGCCACTGTTTTTAGTATAACCTTTAACAATCCTCCACCAGGTCTTAGTTGTAAAATTTGGTGTACTAGCTATCTGATCAAGTCTGGCAGTATAATCCACCCTGGCCGCCCTAACCGAAGAAACGACTTCATTGCGAATTTTTCTAAAGATCCCCCAATGATGAGGCAAGTTTGTGTATTTTGCTTTCTTATGAGCTCTATTACGCTTGCGCATAAGTCTACGTAACTCATTGTGCATCCACGGTTTGTCATGTGGTCGGACAGTTATGGTTTTATTTGGTATATTTCTCTTAGCTGCTTCAAGCAGTGCATTCTGGAATTCAACAAGTGAGTTATCAATATCTTCACTTATTAAATTATTCCAATTAACTGTAGACAAATCATTCCCAAAGCCAGGTAAGTCTATTTGGTCGTATTTCCAGACCAGTCTTTTATAAGACTTAATTTTCGGTACTTGTGCTTTTAAGGTCACAAATACGCCATGATGATCACTACAGAATGGTGTTATAGTACCTGAATTGACTATGTACGATGGACAGGATACCAGTACTAAATCTAACAGTGATTCAGAAGTTGTGGTCACCCTAGTGGGTTCAGCAATAATTTGTGACAAATCATAAAGATTTAACAAGTAGTCAATTTTTGGATGACTGCCATGATAACAATCTGCATTAAAATCACCGACTATGATACAGTTAGCTAATTGGTCACTTGCTTTGGCAACAGAATCGTATATGAGATCCCAATAAGAAGCTCTGGATGAGGGTGGTCTGTAGAACACACCAAGACGAAAGCTAAAGTTCACTAACCTAATGTTTAACCACACAGCTTCAAGACCAGTTATTTCAAAATCAGTTAATTGTTCAACTATCAAACTTTCCCTCACATAAACAACTATTCCCCCACCCGAGTCTGCAACGCGATCACGTCGAAGCGGTGGAAAGTGATAGCCTTTCAATTTAATCGATTCATTTGTAACAACCGAACTGAGTCTCGATTCAGTTATCGCTATAATATCTGCATTTTCAAGTTCTGCCTCTATGAGTTCAATTTTATTACGTAATCCATTAACATTAATATGGTATATGGATAAAGGTTTGTTGTTACCTACTGGGGGGCCAGGGTTAGGATGTATGTCACCAGCTAATAATAACAGTAATAAGACAGAGTTATATAACGATTGTAGAATAAACAAGTTCAGGTACTCATATATACACTTGCTTACTGTCACAAAATGCAGGAGACAATAATTGGGCAAGAATCCAATTAGGCCAGATTCAGTGTCACAACATGGTGATGATGGCGCAATACAAAAGAGAATAAAAAGTATAAAAACTGCCAGCTGACAAAATTTTACATTTAATGCAATCGTGCTGTTCTTTGTAGAAAAGGCTTTGGATAAACCAGAAATAAAGTGGTGCTGGTTTCTATTCTTCATAAAATTATGCTCATAATGAAATGTTTTTACCTTGTTTGACCTTTTCTTTAACCGACATGCTGTTGAGTAAAAGGTTCCAATTTGTCTTCTGTAAGATTCTACTGACATCATGTTATTGCATAATTAAAAGGAAAGAATAGATTTTTACAACTGGAAACCTCCAAACAACTGCATGTTTGCTTAAAGCCACTGAACTGCCATTTTACAACATGAAAAACGTCGTTCCAATAGTAAGTATCACTACAATCAGTTGAAAGAATAAATAGGTAAAATTTGGTACTGTATACAATGCATATTACCCTTGGAGAACAAATTATTATAATAATACAAATAATAATACCGTTATAAAACTGACACGTTACACTAGGAATATTCATCAAAAAATATGGGAAGATATTAAACTTGGTGGACAACTCAATATAATACATTTTGCATTGTGTTTTAACTTGTGTAGCATAGAAAACAAATAAAAAAGAAGATAAGAATATGCACATGTGTGCATCATTCACATGAACCACATGTGAGTTCAGCATAACGAGCCATTATTTGTGGCAACTTCATGGTATTTTTACTAAAATGATTGTTATCGTATTTGAATGTGTCTGTCCCAACGAGTGATACTCAGACAAGCTTGCACGTTAGTATAGCAATAGCGCACAACAGAAATATTGAGCCTATTTTTATAGACCAAGCATAGGTGTGCATTAGGTCTCAGTTGAACGAAAGGTCCAATTAACCCAATCAGTCAACAGGTTGATGGATTAGAGATTTTTCCAATTCTGTAAAGTCCAAGTCATTTTTAATTTTCACAATTCTGTTCTGGATATTCTTGATAAATATCGTTCCATTACGAGACCACGTGTCAACAATTTTTCCCTCACGTTTTAAAAGTCTTGTACGTCGCGCCAAGTTGGCCCTGGTCTTAGTCAAATCCTCATTTATAAATATACGACTGGTACTGGGTGTCTGGGTATCACGTAACAGTCTTCGACTTGTAATAAATTTGTTGCGTACACGATAACTGGTGAATTTACAGATGATAGATGGTGGTACTTCGGGAGAGCTTGAAGGCAGTCTGTGGCAGTTATCAATGTCATCAAGAGATATAGAGCACTTCATCTTTTTAGCCAAATCAATAATTACCCCTTCCACATTTTCATCTGGTTTGAGATCTACACCATTAATTCTCACATTGTTTTTACGCGTATACTGTTCCAACTCATCAACCTCGCATTTAAGCTCCCGTATTGTTATGTTATTGTCAGCCAGCTGATTTGTAAGCAGAACAGACTTTTCTTCTAAGCCCACAATTTCACCCTCGACTTTATCCACACGTTTGCTATGGTTTTCCAAGGTCAATTTAAGGTCAGCAGTAAGACGGTCAGACAAAATTTTTACCACTTCAGGATGTTTTAAGGCAGCAATAAGTTGGGAAGCAATATCAGGATAGGTCTGTGAACTTGGAGAAGGAGGTGTACTTACAGATGCAGAACTCATAATTACTTCAGCCATGTCCGACACACGTGCTGCAGGTTGGTCGTCCATGGTGGGCACCGCTTTGTGACCTTTACTTCTCGTGATTCTCGGACTCCCTCGTGGTTGTTGAGTCAACTGCTTATTATGTTTACCTCGATGGTAATGAGCCGCCATAAACAGCAAACAAAATAGGTTTAGGCAGTTAATATTCCAACAGTATAACCCCACTGACACACACCGAAATCACTGCGAAGGTTGAGGCATGACCAGACTGACCGCAGGCTTGTAACTGACTGTTATGCAGGCTTAGCGTTGCAGAGTACGAGGTCAGCGCTAACAGATAGACCAGCTTAGGCGGGAAAAAAATGTTATGTTCATCTAGGAAGAGCATCAATCTGTTAGTAACAATTCTTTCAAGTATTTTGCTAATAGCAGGTAATACAGAAATTGGCCTGTAATTTGAAACATCATTCTTATCCCCAGATTTATAAACAGGCGTGACTTTAGCTTCTTTTATTTGTTTTGGCACAATTCCAAGGCGAAAAGATTTATTGAAAATATTTGCAAGAGGATTGGAAATGTGTGGTAGTACAATTTTAAGCAATGAGGTTAAGACACCATCAACACCAGCTGAACCATTCTTTAAAGATAAAGTAACATCTGTAATTTCATTTGGTGTACAGTCATTTAATTGAAATTCATTGGTAAAATGTTGGTCTAAACAGGATTTAAAATTGTTTTTATTGTGGTTAGGAATTTTGCTGGTTAAATTTAATGGTATTGAACTGACATTCATTTAAGTGATTAGCAATATCTGAAGACTTTCATGTTTCTCTTCCATTAAACTGGGTTGTGTTGATGCTTTTGTTTTACCCATAAGCCTATTGATTATTTTCCATGTTTCCATTATGTTATTATTGTATTTGTTGAATTGTTCTTCATAGAATTTGGATTTTGAATGTTTTTTGCAGTTTCATATTTTTAAATTAGATTTTCCCTATATAACTTGTTCTTTTCTTGTATTGACTTAAGCAGAGAAGATGTAATCCAAGGTTTTTTAATTGAGATTTTTCTAGGAAAAGTCGAAACAACTGGAAAACATTCATTATTGATATGGAGAAATATTTAAGTGTAAAAGTGTGAGAAATAGTAAGTGTTTGTGGGATTATGATTGCTAACTTTCAAAAGATCTATATTTAGGCCTAAGTCAGTAGTTTGTCTCAAACCTTCAATTGAGTTTTGGAGAGGTTCACAAACATCCCCGAGCTTCCTCGTTTTACAAATGTGTAAATTCTCTACACAAAGCCAGATCTGCCTACCCGGTGTATTCTGTAGTATTTTGTACATATGATTTATAGAAAGACACCAAAAGACCATCAAACTACACACAAAGGTTAACATGCTGCACTATGCTTTAACACAAAAATACACGAAATGGTAAGAAAATAGTCATGAAAAAACATTTTTTTACAAAAAAATTTCTTCTGGGATAGGCCGGTCTGTAACGCGGATTATGTTGTATTGTTGGAATTACCCGTTGAGTGTCCTGTGCCTGCAATCTGACTCACAAAATGACGTAACAAAATTCACCCTGTCCGCAGTGATCCTGTTCTGGCAAATCTCGAAAAAAAAAAACCCCCATCGATTTTTGTGAGAGGATGAAAACAGAAGGATTGATTGTTTGGCATTTTACGCCTTGATGGGGGGTATTTGACTTATAATTTCACAATAATGGACAAACGCACAACCACAAAATGTTAAGTGTTTTCAACAGACGAAATTTTTGTATAAAAAAATAGTTGCGGATCAGTATAGGTATAATTCAGGATAATATCGTTTATTCGAGTATCACGGCAAATAATGTGATTTTATTATCTAACAATTTTGTTTTTACCTGTTTTGCAGAACGATTGAACTGAACAAGGGTAGACAGACATACGATGAACAAAACAATCTTATATACGGGATAGAAGAATCGTGGCACAATAACAATCAATGTTCTTTCAGAAAGACACTATTGTGGAGGATCTGTCGACAAATATCCAGTCTTCAAGATTCCGTATTGATTAACATCGGACAAAGGAACTTATTCAATGAAGAAAATTATAGTTTTAAAAACGGCTTTACAAAGAGGCCGTTTCCAGACGCTTGAAAACTCTTTAGGTAAAAGTTTTACGTAACGTCAAGAGTGATCTGTAGATCTTTTATACACACAGAATGCAATGTAAAAACACCTAACTTCGCTGGAACATTTGTCTATATGAATCCATCAAGGGCCTATATATGGCTACATTTCGCAGCTACAATCAGATCGAGTTGACTGCTATTTGACGTAGGATAACGTAATAGATGGGGTATGAATGCTTTAAAACAATGCTGCTTGTGAAAAAGGTCTCGAAATTCGTACAATAGTCACGTTAATATATGGCCTATACCAGTTGATCGATTAAATAATAAACTCATTCCGGTGCATGACATTCTGAACGTTATTCGTCAATTGTCCAACACATTACAAACGATATTCTTTCTCTTGGGCTGATTTCCTAAGTTTATGAAAGATGAAACCCGGAAGATGACGTGACCCAGAGAGCTTATTGATTGTTACGTCATCACATGGAATCTAAACTGGCTCTCCGAGTTTTTGTTGTCGCAGTTAGATCAGACTTGTTACATCACGTCAGATATGCTGTGCGATTCTTCAAACGTGGGTGTCCCCGGTTATAAATATTGACATTCATGCTTATCCCCCCAAGTCAGCAAAATCATAAACCTGTGATTAAATTCACGGAGTTGCTTGGTGGTCAGTTATCTGCATTGCCTTTTCAAGAAGTGGATAATAAAACAAAATATTCTGGATCTAATTAACATCCGGTAAAGACATATTATCACGGTGCAATTTGTAGTTGATTTCAGGGGAATCCCCCTATTTTCAGAGTTTTGATAGGCCGACTGTTTTCTGTCGATCAATCCGAATTCTGGAAATATGGGTAATCCCCCTAACTCACTACAAATCCTACCGTGATAATACACGTAAACGTGGTTTCAGGTTAATTGGGCATCATTGTCCGTTTGAAACGGCCGTTAATGGAAATCTGTCATAAGAGAACTGATTGTAAAACTGTTAGCATGCTTTTATATTCTTTTATACATAAGATCAATGGAATAGACAATTATGATTCGACATGGTGGACAAAAAAACGATTTAGTATGCATGTTAATTCGAAATGGTATGCATATTTACTTGAACTTGCACCATATTAAGGTCTCGCTGGATCCCTTGGTTGACTTTGAGGAAAGCATTGTTCACTAGGGCCCAGATGCTCAAAAGCAAGATTAGTTGCTAATAGCAGTTTAAAACACTTCCGTAGGATTAGAGACAGGCATTAAGCATGAAGTGATGTCGTCTTATCTAGGACTTATTTTTTTAGTGCTCTGAACAACTGGCTCTAGGAGATGACTTGTAAAGTTCGAGAATATCAGGATTTATCAAAAAAACTAATTTATTTCCTTACATACATTCTAACAATGGTGAGTGTTATTGGTGGTTGAAATAACATGTAATATACGGTACTATTTTGGACAATATTGTTGTAGGTATTGTCCCTTGGGCAGATGCAATTTTACCTGGACAAGATGTACACGCCTAGTTGCTTTATTAGAACACTTTGTGTTGACAATTCATTTTATTTCTTGAATCGACATCCTTGCAGAAAACGACTACATAAATCTCTTCTTGAAAGTCTATAATACTAAATAAAATATAATGTACAAAATGACTGCTTGTTTTTTCTTATTTCTAAAATAAGCAGTAAGTAAAAAAATTAAAATCGTACAAGAATACTTTTAATTATCGGAAAGTACTGTTACCGAGACCGTACGTTACCGGCTGACGTCGAAAAGGGAAAGGCGGACATTAGAGTACTCAGATGACATACACAAAATTTGAAGAAGGGAAAGACAACTGTTTTTCGACCGTAACTTATTATTTTGATTGCATATTTTCAAATATAGCCGTTAACTTGTTAATTAACTGACGTCACTGTTCCAAGACACGGTAGATATATCCTCTAGTTGTGGCTGTCCCTTATTGCCTGCACTGATGGATGCTTTCATATAAAGCCGAAAGTCAGGGTTCAGTCCCCAAGCGCTTGTACAGATCAACCTGGTATTAAAAACCGGATATTTAAAACCCGCATGTCAGCTGAAACATGCTAAAAGTATATGTGTTACTCAAAGAGCTTATTTGATATGTAAAACATATTAACATTGCGCTTGGGTCACCAAGCTGGTATATACGCCGTGTTGTTACAGATGCCTTCGACTGCATCCATAAGCAAACGGCCACACTGATGACCAACCGTGTTTTTGAACAATGACGTCAGTCCCGCCTGTTGAATTAACTAATTAACGGCTATGTTTACTCGAAAACAAGTGCAATACAGATGTTTGTCTTTGAAAATATGCAATAAAATTAATAAGTTTAAGTCGAAAAACAGTTGTCTTTCCTTTAAGTCATGATTATGTATGAGGCAAATATCCAGGAGGAATGAACTCGACATTATACAACACGGTAGGCCACAAACAATCAAACAAGTAACCATTAGCACCAAATATTTAATTGATATGCATCGTAAGACGGTAAACTTTATAACTTCATTTCCAACAAGAGAGATAATTTAACAGTTATCAATAAATGACATAGCTAAATAAGTAATGGAATAAAATACTGATCAACATTCGAGTCATGGATCATTTTCTCATATAACACAAGAACCCTGTGGTTGGGTCGGGTGGTAGAAGTGCTAGATTAGATATACAGCCGCCCAGTGCTTGTCGTAAGAGGAGAACAATCTGGACGACCTGTTGGCCGCGTCTCGTGTCAGGGCGGTCCGCGGCCGTGACTTAATGGTTAACGAGCGCGGTTAAGGAAGCCAACTTCAATTTACCGTTCACAGGATCGAGTCCGTCTGTCGACCCTCAGGTGTATGAGTGAGTCACACGATGTGGCTTCGACAATCGCGGGGGTGGTTTTTACGAGGTTTCTTCCCGGTTTTCCACCTTAATTAGGCAAAGAACATTGTTAAGTGGGCAATCCGTCGTCATATAAGTGAAATACCCTTGAGTACGAAGTTAAACCCCAATCAAACAAATCTCGTGTCAGGGGAGATAGATCCTGGCGAATGAGGGCAATTTTGGCTGGCAAAACGGTGCCACATAGCCATGTCACTTTGGCACAATATTATCCTAAAAGGGTGGTCAGATTGGTCCGAGCTGGTCACGTCAGTCCTGCAGTCATCATATATTTCCATTGTAATTTTTAAAATCCAAGCTGGACAAATTTTAAATTATATATCACGTTATTGAATCCTACCTTAATTTTTAGATCATTAACTAAATATATATACATTTTTATCCCATAAGCATAATATGACGTAGGAAATATATCGTCACGGCATCCGTTCGTATGGAGGGCGTGAACACGATAAAAACATTACCATTCTACACAGGTTTTAAAGGTTTTGGGAACACATTGGTCTTGCACTAAACTACATTCCTTTTTATACGTTCGATGAAAATCGGCCTTATTATGGTATGATCAGCGTCCGGTTGGCTCCATTCCGTTTCCGGAGCAGAATTAGAAAACTATAAAGCCAATCTTTATGAAACTTGGTAGGCACATTAACCATGAACAGCAGTTGTGCATTTTACTTTTACAGATTCATCATTTTAAAAATCAGTCCGTCTGTCTGTCCATATGGCCTTACTGGATGGCTCGGGTATGTGGGTGGGTCACATGTTGTGACTCTGGCAGTCGCGGGGGTGTTTTTTACGAGGGTTTTTTTTACAAGGTTTCCTCCCGTTATAAAGCAGTGTGAAGTGGACAATCCGTCGTCATATAAGTGACAAACCCTTGAGTACGACGCTGGACCCCAATCAAACAAACAATCCTAACATAGAACAAATATCGTTGAGCATTGCGATAAACACCAAGCAACCAATCAATTTGTGTTTTTCATTACTAACTACGTCGGGCTGTCTTATACATGCGATTCGTGTGATGAATATAGCTAAGTGGAGACGGAGTCAATGTGGTGTTCTTGTGGGAGGAGAGAGCAATGATCTGCTAGTCACTTCTGTCTCTTGTGTTTTTGCTCAGAGCTTTCATTCCATTGTTATTTATGGATTAAGGACACCATTGTGTATGGTTCTTGTATATATTGATACATATGTGTATATGCAAACTAACGCACCCTGATGTACATATTATGACTCACAAATATGTTTGTATAGTATTGCATGACTGTGCATAAGGTTCTGTTGATAGCTATTAGCAATTTGGAATACATAATGTGATCAACGAACTTAATACGCAGGCCCTCAGGTATATGAGTGAGTCTCAAGGCTCCGGCAATGGCGGGGTGGTTTTTACGAGATTTCCTCCCGGTTTTCCACTATACTAGAGCAATGAACAGTGTGAAGTGGACAGTCCGTCGTCATATAAGTGAGTTGCCCTTGAGTACGACGTTGAACTCCAATCGGACAAACAAACAAATAATATGGGTGTTAACATAATATCCAACAGTATTGATTAAGTATCATTGTATTGCTCTGGTGGGTGGTTCAGGAGGTGGCCTAGGGACTCTTCACGCCTCGGGTCACCGCCTCTAACTCCCAATTGAGCAGCCTTTTGGCAAAGGCAGTTTGTTTGTTTGACGATTAGCAATGCTTAGCACTGTAGGAAAATTAACCTTTCGACAGTGTCGAAACGCTTCGCACCTTGGTTGTGCTGTTGTCAAGGATTGTTGGAATTTGACTACGTCATACAAGTGATATACCCTTAAGCACGGGGTAAAACACCAATCAATCATTCCCAATTTTTGTTAATTTTGCTATAGTTTTCTACTATTTAAGATAAATATTAAAATGTTTACACCCATAAAACCACCTCAACATATT
>JAVFBX010216481.1:0-11626 GCA_034783855.1 Mopalia kennerleyi | reverse complement strand
CAATGGGTGAAAGAAACCACCCTCGACACCACTGGCAACAAACAAAGACAGGACAGGACAAATACAGGACTATAACATGACGCATTACAAACACCACAAACAGATCGGCTTCCTGTTCTCCTTTAGCTCTGAAAGCACCAGGGCAACATGAAGCTCCCTCCAACTACCCGCGTGTTTTATTAGGTAGTTTAAACTGAGACTGAGTCGAACCTCAGGTATATGAGTGAGTCACAAAATGTGGATCCGGCAATCGCAGGGGTGGTTTTAACAAGGTTTCCTCTCGGTTTTCCACCATACTAGAGCAAGGAACAGTGAGAAGTGGACAATCCGTCGTCATATAAGTGAAATACCCTTGAGTACGACGTTAAACCCCAGGCGGTAAAAAATTATAATTGAATCCATTCTCTGTCTAGCAGGGCCAGTTTGACCACCAATCCATGATATTTATTTGCTTGACCACGTGAAAGCAATTACTGCTTGACCGGTTGATTTGAATTCTGACATTTCTAGTATTGTTTTGTCTGACGGTGGTCTAGCGGGAATTCGGCATACCTAAAACATTCACCTGCCTTGAAGTCCGGAAGTAAGATTAATCTGGTGTTTCATTTTGTTTGCTGCTTTAGTTAGAAGCGCTTAGTTGGAGATTATCCATAATGTTCACTGGAGCTCTCTGACCTAATACTCAGCAGCCATTGCGTGTACTGAACACATCACTTCGAATTCCGAGGAATTGATAGAAGCCGTTCCGGGATGGCCTCCCAAATTTAAAAAAAAAACTAGCTGAGTAGCCAGCAGGTCCATCATTAAAGGCTTTTTTTTTTAATATATGCTCATTATCCCAGTCAAATCACCTTTCCCTTCTTTTGTTTTAGAACTATTTTTTTCTTCAAAGAGCCAAAAAATTAACTTTATGGTGTTTATCTCCTTTTTGATGCTCTATGCAAGGTCAGCCATATTTTTTGTGAAACCTAGTGAAACACAACCGCATATACATGTATGGTATTTAAAGAAAACGCAAAGTTCGAAGTTTATATCTGAATTTAAGTGATGGCCATTTTTGTTCGTGGAGTTAAATGAAATGCAATCCCATTGGTCGTCAAAAAAAGCACAATTCCAAGTTAATCTGTGAATTTCTTCTCTAGCTATCATGTTCACAAAACATAAGAGTGAATATTGTAAGTACTGAATTTCCAAAAACAGCCAGCAGCGTATATTTTCTGCACAATACAGACTATGTTTTTTAACAATAACACAACAACACACAACATCTCTTATTCTAAAGATTTATTGCCACAACACACAATGTATAATATATTATTCAAAGAGTAAAACATGACAGAGCACATGAAGAAGTTCTTAAATAGTTTAATCTAAATACTCGATTAGCTAAAAGAAAAGCGCAACTAACACCTTTTTATCGCCATATTAAAACAGGTCGAACATCTTATACTATGGGTTATAAATTTGAATGATACATTTGTCAATTTAAACTAACTACAATTAGGCACTTATCAGAAGACAAGTACCTCGGGGTTGACAGAGAAGCTTTACACTTAAAACATTTGAACAGATGAACAAAATAATTAAATGCTAAACAATCTCACATCAACAGCTCAATAGTGTTCCCATCACCGCTCAATACCAAACTTTATATAACAATACTACTGATTCTACAAAGGAAATAAATGGGTTTTTCTTAAATATATATATTTATCTCAAATACACTAAGAGAAGTAATACACAAATTCCAGAATGTTCATTTCAATTACTGGTAAACATATCTCACTAGATCCTATATGTGTGTTCACATTCAGATTGAAACGTATTAACGGTTGGTATTCTAGTTCATTTTCTATTTTAGAGTAGTTGTCTAAGCAGTTCCACCCAGGTCAGAGCAGATAAGGGCAACACCCCTCTCATAGAAACTGTGATCCTTGCCTGATCCAACCCCTTCTGTCACAAAGTCCAATGTGAACAACTGCTGACTCCTGGTGGCATTCAGATACACAGGCAGAGTTACCTTTCCTTCTTTCAAGCTCTTTCCACTTTCAACCCTGAGGAGACAAATTATTATTATTTTTTTAAATCAACACCTAGTGTGCATATATTTCTGGATATCAAACATTTGGTATCAGAATTTCTTAAAAAAGATTTGTTTCTTTTCTACAGGAAGTGGGTGGGTCAAGAAAACTGCTTGTTTTTGACAGGATGTAGGTTTCTTTTGTAGTACCGTTTCACTTAAAAACTCATGAACCCCTTTTTAAACTTTTCTTTATGACATAAGGAATTCATATCAAATCAAATATCATATCCAGATCTACAGACATCTGGCTCCAGATTTTCAACAAATTGCATGTAGGTAAAATGACCTTGAAATAGAGGGATTAAACACCATGTCAGCAATTGGGTTACCAATGGTTTGGGGTGTAACTTACTTGATCCATTTGAGCATGGTAACGGGTAGATGTGTGGAGATAGCGGACGCCAGCTGAAGTTTGTTGTTCTTACACAAGGCACCTTGCAATCTCAGACCTATAAAATAATAATTTGTTTAATTTTAAGCTTAAAATTGACTAAAGATAAATAATACACGGTGTTAGGAGGGGAAAAAGGAATGGTATTTTGGACACAAATTGGTTCAGCAAAATCCCAAGCATAACACATGTTATATATAGTTTAGCAATTATTATCATATTGTAAACAAGATCTTTTGTAATATTGATAGAAGTGCAGGGTATTTAAACATCTACACTGAGACTACAGTTATTAATTCAACTTAAATAATTTTGTTAGAATGTTATGTTGCACTTATAACAGAAATAAGGGTTTTGACATGTTCTTGATATGTTAATGCAAATGAAATTTACTGGAAAATTCCAAGTGAATTACAGTTTTTAATTTACATTAGATCAAGATTCTAGAAAAGCCTTACTATAACTGATTATTTTTTATTTAGATTTTTAAATTTGAAAATGTTGGTACTCACCAGATACAGTAAAACTACAGCTGTCTGCCTTTTGACTTCCATCACTTATAATGACCTGGGTAAAGTACAGAATCAAAACATTAAAAAATATTCTTCTCGACACTTTCATATTCACAAAAACAACACAATACTTCCATTTTCACCCACTAATTAATGAACCATGAATTAAATTGGCAGTATTTCCCATTTTAAATGAAGAAATGTTGTAGAAACGTTAAATAACTTACATCGTGATAGAGTTCCTCCAGAGACCAGCTGTTGGCCTGAGCCACATATTGTCTGGTAGCTGTTATGTAAGCCTCCGGGATAAACAACCCTCCCAACCATACGTTTATGTTCTACAACACATACACAATAATACAGGAATTTAGACAGGATTATGAACATTCAGTGTTTCCTTTTTGTTGTTAGTTGCATTAAGAGGTCATTCATTGTGTGAACAATATAGGCTGATATATTAACACAAACTTAAAAGATAAGGCTAATTCAGTAATAGGATGTCCGCATCTTTTTGTCATACTCCATGTACTTCTGGGGATGTACTGTTAAACTGGCACATCAATACCTACAGCTAGCCATTGATACCTTGACAACTTATTGTTTGCTTATTTTCTTAATAAATAGAGAACTAAGGTATATATTTTAACCTTTAAATTGTAAACTGAACACCTTACCTTTAGTTCTTTGACCCCTCCAGACTGTGTGGCTGCGACTATAGCCTGCAGTTGTTTAACTCTCTCACTGAAGTCAGTCACCCATTGGATAACTGTGATGCCAGTTGGCACAACATACTTTCTCCAGCTTACAGGGATTATACCTGAAATAAACATTACCAGAAAGTAGGATTTGTTTGTATGTAAATAAAGTCATTTCACTCGTGACACAAGCATTGATTGATTGTTTTTGACCCTGTGCTTAGGTGGTGTATTCTAACTATAGTTGACACAAGCGCAACGATAAAATGTCAGGTGTTTTGATACTGTTGGAAAGGTAATCATTCTCCAGTGCTAAGTAGAGACAGGATAGCCACTCTTCAAACAAACTGCCCTTAGCTAAAGGGTCATGGCACGAACATTCCACTGACAACTAACAGGACGGGCAATTACAAGACACCACAACAGAATGTCTCTGTGTTTACCCCCTTATTTCTGGCGGCACGGCAGGGGCATACACTTTTAGTTTAGAATCTTCAACACTATTCCTCAAAGCAATCTTAGCCTACGTTGATCTTATACCAGGACAACCAGTACAAGCCTTATTGTTTCTACCATGACAATCAAGATGAGCTACTGCTAAAATCATTTTATATAACAAAACCCATTACTAAATCACAGTCCGATATTTGAAAATAGGTAGGAAGCTTCACATTTAATTTTTTATTCAATTGTTTGATAGTTTGGGTGAATAATTGTCTTTAAAAATATCAGTTCATGGCGAAAACCCCTTTATTTGGTTATGGACTCAAATTGAGAATTACCAAACCTTGAAGCCTTGGCAAAATCAAACCCAATGAGCCCATTACAATGATATCATAACAATTTTCCTAATATCTTAATCTTGACTGGTTACCTTTAGCCAGATCTGCCATCATGATCCTATGGTGATTGGTTGGTTTCTTCTCTCCCATACACACTAACATGATATCCTGTAAGTCCTGTCTCACATCAGCTAGTAGTTTAGCTCCAGCGTTCACCTCTCTTTCAAAGAATCTGAACAAAGGATCCTTTATACTTTCCACAGTTCTCTTCATGGCAGGCACAGCCTAGAAACAACAACAACGAATAGGTGACTAACACATATATGAAACCGTACAATATTCCATTCCCTGTCAGTAAGGATTAAGAAAGATCCACTGGATCCAGTCTTAGTTCAAGTCTGGCAATAGCATGCTTTTGCTGGTCAGACAACACAGATATAATAGATAAATCTCTTAATTCAAAAAGACAAAAACATTTCGTAATTAACCTACACTTACTGCTTAATGTAATTACCAAAACCCATCTTCAGCAGTTGTTTCATAAATGTTTTGGTTTTTTTTCAATTGAGGTTTTAGGATCTAAGAGGACACGATACATGCAAGACCAATTGATCGACCGTTTGATAAGCCCAAGATTGTTCAGGACTGTATTTTACTTATATTTAGGGCATTTTTACATGTTATAATAATAATGATCCTCTATTACTATGAATACTGCCCATAGTATTAAAAAGCCCAAACCATTGAAAGGAACGACCGTAGACATCCCTGACAACATAAAATGACAAAACCAACTCAACCACAGTTGTGATAAAATGGTGTTAAAGTGGGGAAATAACTCTGTAAGACAAAAAATGTGGTTCCTGATACTGCTCATGGAGCTCTACCACCTGCTGGAAAATAATGGATATACTGTTGACAGGAGGAGTAAAAAAAGACAAATATAATAAACTAAATAAAAACAAATTCTAACCAAGCCAGACTATTTTGAAAACATAAAAGTAAAAACAAAATACTGAGTGTTTAAATTCCTTTATTATGTTGAATGTACAATGTAATAACTTGATTATAAAATTTGTGGACATTTTTAAAACAAAAATATAAGTATCTAAATTATAACTTTTGCAAAATATAAAGTATGAATCAGTGGAAAAACACAATTCGTAAGATTTTGTAAACTTCTTTATCTTAACCGGCAACAATGATTGTATATACTGCCCATCTCAATATTTATAGAATGATCCTAACTTGTGGAAAGGAATGTTAATTTACCATAAAATCTACAAATTCCAAACTATCATTGTGGTCGGTGTTATCATAATTTTGCAATTTAAACAATAAATATACAGTTTTGGTTTTAGTCCATTTAATTATCTACAAAATGAAGAAAGACTTCAACAAAACCAAGTTCCCAACAAAAAAAACATTTTACTATGAGAAAGTAAAAATAAAGGTAGCCCAAAAACTAAAGTATTCAGATTGTCTGTTGATTTGTTAGACTGGGGTTTAACGCTGTACCCAAGTGTTTATATGACGAAAGATAATCCACTCTACACCATTCCTTGCCTAATGGACAGTGGAAAACCAAGAGGAAACCACAAAGGAAACTATTTTAATTAACATTTATGTTTTTGTCATCCTGGGTTCAAATCATATCTTGATTGCTAGTTTGTTGGTTTGATTGGGGTTTAACGTCGTACTAAAGGGCATTTCACTTATACATGTATGATGACGGATGGTCCACTTCACACGTTTTTTGCCCAATTATGGTGGAAAACCAGGAAGAAACCGAATGAAACCACCCCAGTGATTGCCGGTCACCTTGTGTGGCTCACTCATTTACCTGATGGTCCACAGATTGACTCGATCTAGTGAGGAGTGCATCGATTGTTTGTTTGTTTGATTGGTGTTTAACGTCGTTCTCAAGGGTATTTCACTTATATGACGATGGAGAGACAAATATAACGTACAAACAGATCAGCTTCCTGTTTCCCTTAAGCTCTGAAAACACTAGGGCAACAGAAAGCTCCTTTTTTCTCACCTCTTACGATGGACCGAGGAAGCCGAGGGAGTATTCTGCAGGACTGGCCAACCCGCTCTCCCACCGGGCAGGAGTGCATCGAAGTAGTATTAGTAAATGCACACTCTAAGCCACGACCTTGGGCACAAATCTTGGAATATATTCCTTATAAATTTAGGTTATCAATTCAGAATTGTATATTCTGTGTGACGAAAACAAGGGTTTAACAAATGATAATCCCAATTCCAGTGAAAACCAAGATTAATTCTACAGTAATGTTCAAAATCCATAACCAAACTAAAGACTTATGTCACATGTAATATTCTATCAGCCTGCACTTTATAACAATGAAATACCCGGTATGACCATCTCTTGTTTTACTTACTTGAAAGTCGATCTGATCAAACAAAATGAATGTATTGTGGGTTACTAGGGTTAGATTTTACAAATTACTTAGATTAAACATGGAGAAATGATAAAGAATTAAGACACTTTGATTGAAAAATTGTCACCAATATATTTGTGGTACAAGTTTTTTAACCTCAAGAGCTGTGCCTTGAGGCCCAGGACATATTTTGCTAAAGCGAAAATGAATAGCTAGTTGATTTCCTATGATGCTGTAAATATAATAATTATGCATCAAGTATTTGAAATTACCTTAGAAAAAAATATTTTCAACAGGTTGAAAACTTTATAAATTACCTGGAGAATTTAATCAAATTAACTAGGATTATATAATAAGGCTTTATTTCTGGATACATTTGATAATTATCAATAAATAAATGAATTATTGATCTTCAACATCATGCTGAATGGGATCATTGAGGGTATATGCCAACAGAGAATAGCCACACTAACACAATCATAAAATGTCAGTGCTTTCTCATATACCGGATGGTCGACAGACGGACACGATCTGATGAACTGAATCAAAATAAGATTAGTAAGCGTACACGCTACCACTTAGCCACGGGCCCTTGAATGAATGAATAATGTTTCTCCAGATTTTGACTGCTCAGATATACAAGTAAGATGAATGAGTGTTTGTAGTAAGTGTTACCTTAGGGACCAGTTTAAGCCATGTGCTGACAGAGGCGTGCAGACCTCTCATCCAGGCAGGGCGACCATCAACCTCAGCCTTGGTCTTCGTCGCTTGTTGTCCAGAATATGCCAGGTCATCTTCCTCTTCTAGAAGTTGAAGCTTCAATAGCTTACCGATCATCTCTTGACCTGTAAATAAATAAACACAAAGTTACAACGATTACAACAATTGGTAATCCAATTGGGGCTTAATGGCATAAAGAAGGATATTTTGTTGATATGATATGGTGTTAGCCCAATTAATGGTGTAGGAAAACCACTCAAGACATCACTGGAAACAAAAGATATCAGGACAGGCACAATACAAAAGCATCAGTACACCAAAACAGATTGGGTTCACGATGCCCCTGAGCTGAGAACACCGGAGCAATAGGAACTTCCCTCCAACCAACTGCGGCAGAAAAACAAAATATGATAAAATACCATGTGAATGTGAAAATGTGAAATTTCCATAGTTTATGTATTTTGTAACTTTCCTTTAATTTCAACTTTACAAGAAGAAAATTATATTATTGCGCACGCTATATTGTAACTTTGTATTTTGATAGGTATATAATGTATCTATGTAAAGTGCCATGTCCAGACTTACCCAGGTTGGTAAGGAGTACTTTCTCAGCATTATTAGGTAGACCAAGCCACGATGGGGTTTGACCATCCTCAAGGTTCTCAACAAACTGAATAAACTGTTCACGCCTACCAAAAAAAGAAGACCCTTTCAATCAATGAAGGTAAGCCAAAGAATACAGGTCATTAACACCTTTGATAACTATTATTTTATTAATCAAATGTGAAAGAATGCAGCAAAATCAGCATGAACAAAATTGCATACAGGTAACTTTTTAAACCTGAATAGCTAATGAATAAAATATTAACCATGTCAGCCTACCTGGATCCATCTGGCATGACAATCCTCTTTCCGTCTTTCCCTTCCATGTTAGATACCAGAACAAAATCTCCATCAAAACTCTTAGGAGTGAAAAGTTTGTTCACAAAGGCTGTCAATAAACGCTGGAAAAGAAAGAAGCATGATATACAGTGCTGTACTAATGTCCTTACCACTCTCAACACGTAGAGTGTTAAAAAAATTTAATTTGTCTGATTTTTAATGAAAATAATCATAACATGGCAAAACATTAACCTAACTGCATGAAACTCCAACTTGATCTCTAAGGAATAAAGAAAGGTGCACAATAAGTTCTAGTCCACTTGTCTGACGAGTTACAACAAAGTGTACTGAACTGACTGCATTACAGATGGATGGTCAGACAAGTTTCATTCGTAAGCGACTAATAAGGGTTTATAATAAGAATAAGAAATTTAGATGGACAGGTGATTTGACTACACAATCTTAGTAAAAAAATTCCCCTGTTATATGTTTTATCACCCACCTGTAATTATCTCAATACCTGGCCATTTTAAGCTATTTATTTTCCCATCTTGACTCTTATGTCACACAGATCTTAAGTCCTAACAAATATTAATGAATTACTGTTGTACTAAACTGTACCTGATCGAACTCATTATCAATCTTGCCTCCATAGATACACTGTGCCAGGAGAGTTCTCATGGCATCCCAGGGTACTTTCTCTGGGGGCAGGTTGGTGCGACCCTATATAAAGGTGAGAAAAAAATATATGGTTATAATAAATAAATATGAACACTGTTTAATTTGCATAAAAATTTCAGGCATCATTTAGATTTTTAAACATAATTTTTGTTATTTTGAGTAAATAACTGGCTAAACTTTCAGTACAATCAGGACATCAATACGCAACTGGATAAAGAGGGCATTTTTGTTCTGTAAAGCAGTTTGAATGATTTATGTAAGATCTTCAGAATAAGTGGTTACTTCTGCAGGATAAACGTAAACCATAATTGTACTTTTTACAAATTACACTTACCATAGCCACTGAGTCAATCCATGTATCGAGAACATCACAAGCAACTCTCAGATCAGAATCTGTGAACTCATATTTCTTGGACCATCCCAGAGGTACATATCTCATTCTCTCCTGGACTATAGCATGAAGCCAGGCCAATAGGAAGTACAGACGTGATCGCTCATTTGGAGCCTGTCAAACATGTGACACAGGTTAGTACAGCATAAAAATGTAGGGCCAATGTTTGAAATGATTATTAAACAATAAAACACCATAGATACTTTAAAACCTTTTTTTTTGGTAAATACAGGCTATTTCTTTCTAGTAATCTGAATTATTCAATTAAATCATGCTAAAGTTGCAAAAGTCAAAGCCAATAAAAATAAGTTCAGATTATTAGATCTGTAACAGGGCATTTATAGTTTTTGACATCCAGTTGTTAAAATTGATAGGATTTCAGCACAGCTGTTTGTAAGATATAACTTACCCTACACATCCTTGAAGCTGGTACTGTACTGAATGTTCTCAACAGATTAGCAGACACGCCTGGTGGAGGCTCAAATACAAAGATACGACCAGCTCGCAGTAAATTCGTGGGAATCTGTAAACAAAAATAACTTCTGACAAACATTGCTTCACAACTTACTGTTTAATATTATTATTGTTCATGTCACGTAAAATTGTGGGGAAGACTAGACTATTATTTTCCAAGTGAATATAACACGTCAATAATATAACCTTTGCATACATATCCATGAACATAGTAATTTTCGGGTCACACTTGCTCAGTTTGAATAAGTTCTCGTTCAGAGCATTTTTTTGTCTGGGACCCATCCAGGAATCAAATCCACAACCATCAAAGCAAGGCACCAGACGAGTAACAGTTTGTAAAAATTTATGAACTAGAATCTGTTCAAGTGTTTATAAAGTGTTAAAACAAAATAACAAAAACACTGGTAATATTCGTTGTCTAAATGTGATTTCTGCTACATTTATTACCTTGGGGTTAATCTCCATGGTGAGGAAAAGTCTGAATGCCGGGTGTGGTGTTAGAGTGTGGAGTTTCTTCTCTAACTGAACCAACCACTGTGGAGCTAAGTGGACGTTCTTCAACATAACCCATCTGCCAGTCTTACTGGAGGAGTTGATCACTTTATCTGCCTCAGTAAAACCTTCAGCAGAGCCTGTGGAATAGAAGATAATGCTGACAGTGAACAAAATATCCAATATATCATAGTACAACATCTCCGGTTAATGCTATAAAACAGAAATTATTGTACAAGAATTTCAATGCAGATTGGTTTGCAACATTTTCTCACATGGAAGAAACCTAGCAATTATTTTAAACTCAACAACCGGATACAATAAGTGTATCTATGGTAAACCCATATGATAATACATTCCATCAAAGAGAAGCATATACAAAATGAATACACATTAAAGAGAAGAAAAACAAATATGCAAAAATTTCTACTGTATATAAAGAAAGCATTATTGTGCTATATTTATAAATAAAAGCCAATAAAACCTACCTATAGCAATAGAAGTGATCTGTTTGCCCAGTTCTGCTGCTAAATCATCTAGCCTGCCACTGGCATCAAATCCAGGTACAGAGCACATCAATACAGGGGTGTTGGATTTCAGCTGAAAGGTTAATGTAACTAACATAAAATATGTACGGAATGCCGGAAATATACATAATTTTAAACTATTAATGTTTACCATTTCTTCTAAATCCCCTGTGTTGTGTACTAAGATATGTCAACAGTTTTATATACCGGTACTCATTTGCCAAATGTATTGTATAGATGCAAATTACATACTAAGATTTCCACTATTTTACATACAAAATATAAATCTTAGAAAATAAGAAATATTTCTGGTTTTAACGTTTTAAAACACCAACTGTTTTACGCATTGAAATCTCCTCTGTCAAGCCAGTCATGAACTGTTCAATTAACTACTTCAGCTGCTGAAAAAACCTCTTGCAGCATAAAAGTTAATATTACATTTCTAAAGTTTGTAAAACTTTCAATAACTGTTTACGTTGCTTCGTTTGTTTGTTTGATTGGTGTTTAACGTCGTACTCAAGGGTATTTTACTTATATGACGACGGAGACAAATACAAAATGTACAAACAGATCAGCTTCCTGTTCCCCTTT
>JAVFBX010216470.1:0-11626 GCA_034783855.1 Mopalia kennerleyi | reverse complement strand
ATGTTGTAACTCGTGTACAGTGAAATGGGAAAGGCACATCATTGCCAGAATTGCAGCTTTAAATACCCATCACCACCACAGTATTTTCCCCAAGTTTCATTTGTATTCGTCAAAATTTGAATATTTTATGTCGCTTAACACGAATTTCCAAAAAAACGCGCGTTAACGTGTGTTAATTTTTGTCAGTGTATTTGGCCATGTTGTCCCATTCCAGAAGCATTGAGGAACATAATCATCCATGGCCATTGTACACAATAAACGATACTTTTAAAAAATTCAACATTTTCTTTTGACATTTCACCTATGCGTTTCTTTTTTGGCAGAGTAAATGTGTTACTCAAAGAGTTTTGGTATGTATAAAACAGATTAACATTGAGTTTGGGTGGCCAAACTTGTGTATACGCTGTGTTGTTACAGATTCCTCCCAATGCATCCACAAGCAAACGGACACACTAGTGACCGACAGTGTTTTCGAACAATGACGTTAGTCCCGCCTGTTAAATTAACTACTTAAAGGTCTTCCCAAATGTGTTTTAAATCAGATTTGAAGTGACTGAATTCAAAAGATAATATTGCCAACTAATTTTGAAAAAATATCCCATATTTTTCCGATTCGTAGATTTTTTTATATTCACTTACAAACTTGCAACGTTGAAAACAAGTTATTCAAGCTGTGACGTAGGCAGGGGAAATTTCCGTCCAAACAATCGGAGCCGGATAATGCCAAGTCCGTGCCGGAGATACACGATTCGTTGGAGAATAATAAAATGGCGGCAACGTTTCTATAGATACTAGTCACGTGTTCTTTTCTCCTTTCTATTAACGAAAGATGGCGTTAATACTTGATTTGATGATTTTATAGCATGGATAAAACTTCTGAACTAGTTTTTCTCAAAATGTCATTTTTGGACAACGGCAGGACGGTATGGTTTTATATCCTCGAAATTCTGTTAATTTGTTAAAATCGATAAAAATAAGTGTTGAGCTACTATGTATGTTAAGTACATATTATATCCAAAGGGATTAGCATTTACTTTCGTTAAGGTAAATGTTTTGAATTTATTGTGCCGGGTTGGTGGAGAGATATTCATATGTCTGCTTTCTGAGGTAAAAAAAATCAGTCGGAAGTTACATAAAAGTGTGCCCTGTGCAATATCCTGTCCATGAGTGATGGGTGATGTGGTCATTGGGTGTGGTGATTGGCTGGGGTCGGTTGCTCGAAGCATTATTAAATTTAATTCGCTATTAGATGACGTCACGCCACATTGAACGTCTATCTCTAGCCCGGTGTAAGCGATTTAATCTGGTGTAAGCGGCTAATCGTCTTTCGAGCAATCGGCCCCTGGATTATTTCATACACTGGTGGTATGCAAAGTGTAATGTTAAAGCTTGGGACACACTAGGCCTAATTCATTCGCTAGTGATTCGGCCAAATATTTGATGCTGAATTTGTTCGGGGCGACTGGGTGGACACACTTAGCAAATTTTAAGGAGATTGCTTTTTGAAAGATCGCCCGCAAATAACGCGGGTACACTATTGGTCACATTATAACAATATGGAGCTCGCCATTTTATGATTTATGTGACGTTTTCAGCGTCTGTGATTGGTTAGGGAATTCTAAAGTTCACAGAACAATTTGTTGGAGTAGACACACTAGGCAAATGAGTCGACAGCGATTATTATTTAGCGAAATATATGAAACCAATTGATGTACAGTGAATGCATTCGCCCATCTCTCAGCAACTCTCACTGCACTGGACACACTCGGTGAATTTAAAGGCGATAAGAATTTGCTGCAAAATTTGTTTCAAAATTCATCCTGTATGTCCACCCCTTAATGTAAAGGAGGCCGAGGCCTTACAACCCAAAGCAACGAATCAACAGAATGGTATTTTGCGAAGCTGTCTTATCTGTTTCTTGTTCATTTCAGAGTGTGACTATGATGTGCAGACTATCGTGTTTTCTGGCTATCCAGAGCAGTTTGACATTCTTTCATCAGCCCCTTCTGATGAAGCAGAATCTTCTAATGCCCTGAAAGGATCTTCACAGACCCTATCAACTGTTGAGCCTGATCCATATTTTTCTATCGTAAAGGCAACAAATTACAGGACGATTTCATTTTCCTTGTCTGGAGACGTTCAGAGTTATAGTGTGTTTGTGTCAAAAGACGGCAGCGAGGAACTTGTCTTTACTGTAAGTTCTGGCATTAAGCTGTTAAAATTTTGTTTATTTATTTCTTATTTATTTTTGTGACTGTGAAATTATCCCAAACAACACTACTTGCATGTATTTGCACTTGTAATACATGAATGGCATACGGCCATGGCTTAGTGGTAGCATGTGAGCTTACTAATCCTACTTCGATTGACTGTTAACGAGATCGAGTCCGTCTGTCGACCATCAGGTATATAAGTGAGTCACATGATGTGGCTCCTGCAATCGAAGGGGTGGTTTTGGTGAGGTTTCCTCTCGGTTTTCCTCTGTAGTTTGGCAAGAAGCACTGTGAAGTGGACAAGTCATTGTCACATAAATGAAATACCCATAAGTACAATGTTGAACCCTAATCGAACAAACCAACAAATCAAACAGTAATGTATTGCTAATCCCCTTTAATGGGTTATTTTCATTATAGGAATCTGGACCTTTCAAATCAGTTATCACAGTTGACCAGCGAATTGTTAACAAAGATGCCGATTACATCAAAATTTCTGTATTGAAAAAGACTGATGATGGAGAAGTAATTTTCTATAATGTGCAAGCTACAATCTGTGTTGAAGAAGGTCAGTATAGTTGTATATTCAAAATATAGATTGGCCTACATGTAGATCCAAGGCTGCTAGCGCAAGGGGAAGACAACTCTCACCTCTATTTTAATGCGTCATTTTTTTTCCTGGTCCCACCCATTTTGACCTGAATGTTGACATTAAAATTTGAATTTTTAAATAATATTCATATTTTTATGAATATGAAATTTAAGAAAAATTGTGTATGTGTACATGTACAGTATTTATTTAGGGCTACAGGGGAGAGTAAATTTTTAATTTGATTGAAATTTGTTCCTCGTTAAATAAAGTTATTATTATTATTATATTATATATATGTATGTTTTTTTCAAATGAAAATATGTCGCTACTGTAAACTCAATGTTTTCAATATACACTCAAAATGTATGATATTCTAAAAAAAGAGACTCCACTGTGAGATCAACATTGAGCAGGCCTATACAAACATCGTGCACGCTTACTAATCCTACTTCGATTTACTGTTCACGGGATCGAGTCCATTTGTCAGTCATCCGGCATGAGTAAGTCACATGATGGGGCTCCGGCAATAACAGGGGTTGTTTTAATGAGGTTTACTCTCAGTTTTCCATCACACTAGGGCAAGGAACAGTGTAAAGTGGACAATAAGTCATCATATAAGTGAAATACCATCAAGTTTGACATTAAACCCCAATCAATCAAACAAACAAACAGTCAGTTTGCATGGTTTTCATATAAAAAATTACTGTTTAGTACTAGAGCAACCACCAATCAAAGAATGAAGTAATTTTCTAGATCTAACACGCTCTCCAGCATGTTGTTAACCAGCTGCCAGTTGATTACATCATTCCCTGTGATGGTCAAAATTATCTGATACCACATAAAAGCTATGAAGTAATCCCCAAAATATTCGGTATGGAATAAGAATAAATCAACCTTAAATAAAACATATATATACATTCCTCAGACGAGAGGCCCTCTGGCTAATGGCAGTTTGTAGGTTGAAGAGAAGCAATGCTGTCTTTATTTAGCACTGGAGGAAAATTATTTTTCAAACATTGTGGAAACGCTTCACATCTTGATTGTGCCAGTGTCAATTATTGTTGAAATTCACTGCCGTCTTATGAGTGAAATACCCTTAAGCATGGCATTAAACTTATCAATCAATCAATCTCGGCCGAGAGATTTTTGTATTCAGTGTGGTAATGCTACCCCACATATATAAACACTTTAATGAAATATTTTGACTGCGTATTTATCACATACTTTACACATGTATATACCAGGTAAAAGGTCATTGCCTTCTCTTGAGAACATGAGAAAATTCATCTGTTTGAACTAATCAACATTGGCATAGTGGTTAGCGAGTGTGCTTTCTAACGCTTACTTCGACGTAACGTTCACGGAATCGAGTCCGTCTGTCGACCCTCAGGTATATGAATGAGTCACAAGATGTGGCTCCGACAATCGCAGGTTGGTTTTTACAAGGTTTCCTCCCGGTTTTCCACTGTAATAGGGCGAGGAACACTGTGAAGGGGACAATCTGTTGTCATATAAGTGAAATACCCTTGAGTACGACGTTAAACCCCAATAAAAAAAAAAAACCAAATTATTGATCAACATTCCTGTGCTACTGGGATTACTTTTTAGAATTAAATGTTTCAGTTGAGTAATTTTCATTTTTTATTTTCCACAGTGACTGTTCCTGTCACAGGTGAGTTCCATTTATTTTGTTAGTTTACGTGTTGAAGTTAGAATATACCCTAAATCACCTCCAATTTCGCCCACAACAAATCCTTACCTTTTTGGTTGTTGTGACAATATACATGAACTAATTTCTATTTTCTGACAAATTTTAAAATTTTTCTAACTAAAAAAAACCATCTTCTGCCACTCAGACACAATTTACAAGACTTTTAAAGTGCAGGAGGTGGGAGGGAACTCCATGTTGCCCTGGTGCTTTCAGAGCAGGGGAACATGTAGCCGATCTGTTTATAGTTTCTGTATCGCATCCTTTTGTTATCCTGTATTTGTCCCGTTCCGTCTTGTCAGTGTTTGTTGCCATTGGTGTCGAGGGTGGGTTTTTTCACCCATCGGGTTGACACGTGCAGGATGTACAATGATTTCTCTTTCTTTTTGCCTTTCATCATTCAAAACAATTCTTAGGTGGACGTGTCTGTAAACATATAGACACAAACTTTAGAGTGTTCTCTTTGAAGTCAACTGCTGACTAGACTCCTTTGGGAACAACAGGTGGATGGAGGGTGCTTCCTGTTGCCCTGGTGCTCCCAGAGCTTAAGGGCAACATGAAGTCAATCTGTTTGTGGTGTCTGTCTTACGGCCTGTATTTGTCCGGTTTTATCATTGTTTGTTAAGAACAACGTCAAGGGTGGTTTCCCTCACCCATTGAGCTGGCACACCGACATTAGAGTGAAATAACCCTAAGTATGGCATTAAACCACATTCAAACAAACAAACGTTTGGGAACATCATCATCATTCATTTACATGGTTATCTATAATTGCCCTTACAGAAAAATCCTACAAGATTCTTTGGGATAATTCTAAATCCTATAATTCTATTGAAAATCCTAAAAGATTCTTTGGGATAATTCTAAATCCTATAATTCTATTGCAAATCCTAAAAGATTCTTTGGGATAATTCTAAATCCCATAATTCTATTGGAAATCCTACAAGATTCTTTGGGATAATTCTAAATCTTATAGTTCTATTGGAAATCCTACAAGATTCTTTGGGATAATTGTAAATCCTATAATTCTATTGGAAATCCTACAAGATTCTTTGGGATAATTCTAAATCCTATAATTCTATTGGAAATCCTACAAGATTATTTGGGATAATTCTAAATCCTATAATTCTATTGGAAGTCCTACAAGATTCTTTGGGATAATTCTAAATCCTGTAATTCTATTGGAAATCCTACAAGATTCTTTGGGATTCTCAATCCTATAATTCTATTGAAAATCTTATAGGATTTTAATGTGAGAGGGATGGGAATTAGTATAGGTTCTGGTTGAAAGGTAAGCAGTTTCATCAAAACGACGTTTTATTTAAATAACAGGACTTGTTGATGAAAAAAGAAATATAGCGTTCTATGTTATTGTGATATAAGCTACATGATACTTTGAGTTTTTCTTTATTTATCTGTAAAAATGTCTTTATGTACTTTGTGTAAAAGCTCTGTATAGCTTTTCCTTTTTCCCTTAATTTTTAGCCTACTTATGAATTTCTTGTTGAACAATGCATTATTGCATCCTGTAACGGGAATGGTTTAGTTACCAGAGCACGATATTATCGTGTACACTATCAAATTTAATTGTGATCATCTCCCAACGGGCTGGTACTCCCCTAATCAAACAAACATCCTATTTTAGTATAGCGCCTATTCTTGTCATGTTGACCGTGTATATTGATGTTGGATTTTGCATCATCATGATCATGATTGAACTGGATTTGTTTATCGCATAAACACTAATAAATCAGAAACAAATTGCAGTAATTGCCAGTTCCTCTGATAAGTGATGCTTGACTCTAACATGGTGAAAAACTTTGACTGTCAGTTCCAAGCATGCTGTGCTATGGTTGTCAGCTACTTTTACTAAGTACTATCTTTTTGTAAGTTGACATTGCAGTGAGTGTAATCAGATGTTCATTAACTAGAGGTATGAAACGCCCATATGAGTAGCGTGTACGACATTGTGTCCAATATCGGCCTATTCAACTTCTTGAAATCTCTCATGTGGCGGACTGGCAAACCATCATGGGAGGTAATTATAGAATTGAATCTAACACTTGATCGCACAGTCGATTTGACCTGGCTCAACCTTGCGAAAAAACATGGCACTTGCCAGTGATTGAGGATTGTCAGAATAGTTGCAATGAAAATCCATAATTATATCATAATCGAACTATTTTAGTGTGTATGTTTTAAGTGTTCGTATAAAAAGGACAATAATAAATAATACGTAAGAAATAAATCACAACAAAGTTTAAGATCTTCACGATCTGCAAACAAATTTCCAAGAATTCAAGGACTGAAGAATCTTCCAAACTAGTCCCTGATGGTTACCGATGCTTAGCGAGAGCTACCGATTCAAAACAAACCAGCGCAAAGCAGACTATTCTGCCAATCATCTGCGCACAACTTGCACTCTACGTCACCCTATCTCTTATAACATGAGCGAAGGACACAATGCTGTCTACACTACTGAATACAGCATTTCACACTTCTAGTTAATGGATTCCTGGTGCAATCTTATGTGTTTTAGAGTAATTGACCATTTCTACTGGTCCTGGGCCCCATTCCACAAAGCAGTTTTATAGTCCAATGGCCCTCACATTTTTCAGTTTTGAATTTTAACATTTAATGTTTCAGCATAATTATTATAATGCAAGTAAGTCACAAGTACAGGCATTACTTTAAAACTAAGTTTAGGCAAGTGGCAAAAATATCAAATTTAATATTTTGACTTAAGTCAGAAAATGCTTTGTGGAACCGGCCCCTGGGATCAGGGACTTAGCGAGAAATTATAAGTATGGTGTCCAAAATGGCCCTTTTGCTTCACTTTTAACGTTACTGTGTGCCTATCTTTCCCTATCTCTTGCATATGTTAAAGTTTCTTAAAACAGGGTGTCCAAACAAGGCAATTGTTCGCTTGAGGGTGTCCATTTGGACGGGTGGACACCCCTCTGCCTCAGCCCTTGCCTGGGGTATCGTATATATACCTTGTGCCAGGTTAGGCATACACGGTATTTATTGTAGATGTATTACATCGACACAGGCTGGGAACCTCCGATTACCATACTTCCAGAGTTTCACATACTTATTTAACAAATGATAACCCAGTGTACGTAAATGTTATCTTTAGCTTGAAACGGACATCAAAATAAATTAAAAATATCTATATATTTTATGTGACAATTTGATCTGTTGTCATTTTATGATGAATTGAATTGACCATATAAAGATGTTTTTTGCTGCTGCTACTATAGTGCCTAAGTGTTATTGAATTATTTTTTGCTTAAGTCACCCGCACCTCCCGTTTTCCTTTTAGAACCACCCACTGGCACTCCTAATTGTACTGACAGTTCAGAATACCTATGCTCAGACGGTACCTGTCTGCTGAGGTCACAGTTGTGTGATAGCACTTGTGACTGCAATGGAAATACAGCCTGCGAAGATGAAAATCTCCCTGAATGCAGTACGTTAGGCTTATCTCTTGTGCATTGTCGGTTTGCGTTGACATTATTAAACTAGACCTATAATTACTACAATTAATTTTAATGACTACCTTGATGCTTTGAATATTCCTTTAAGTAAAAGCTTAAAAAAACAAACAAATAAAAAATGACTTTTCCAAAACCTAGGTAAAAAATATAATTTTGGCTTTAAATACTTTTAAGAATAATAAAGGATAAACTGGTTGAACACAGATAGTCACTGAAATGTAGTTCTTCAAACTGTAATAACTTAATATTGAGTGTCTAATATATAAAATTAGGCCTAAATTCAAATAATCAAGACTTTTTATTGCATGTCGACAAACGTGTCTATTTTGTGCTAAATATATATGTTTAAAAACAATGAATGCAATCTGAAAATATACATCGATCTTGTATTCAGTGACCGTTATTTAGTAATTCTTAACTAATGATAGTACCATCAAAGCATGCAGCCTGTAATTAAATCAAACTTGTACCCTTTGTGAATCTGGGCTTGCGTCCAGTTTCAGTGGTTTGTGTATCGGACTACTGATGGTCCTTCGATGTAGCGCTCATAGGATCAAGTGACCTTGTCAACTTCATGTACAAGATTGTCCTACAAAATTGCCTCGATAATCGAGTGGGTGGTTATTACCTGGTTTCCGCTTTATTCAAGGAGTGTGGATTTAGAAATGACAGTCAATCCGGCATAATATAATTATACGTGAATTACTGTGGCATATGACGGCAATCCCAGTCAAACACATAATCAGGATAATCTGGCTTTGGATATAATCCACTGTACTGCAGTATCTATAAATAACACTTTCTTAGGTAAAATAAATTCAAGTTCAGAAATTGTTTAAGCTAAGAACCAATACTCAACTCAAGCTTAGTATGACACCAAAAAAGTAGCAGTAAACTTTTGGCCGCGTAGAATAATCAAATGAAGTTAAACTGTACATCGCAATAGACATTAAAAAGAACAGAAGATCTGATAGTCGCGTTTTCCCCTTTTTTAAACAGAGGAACCCCCAAAATGTGATCAAGATTTCACCGCACTACCAGGCTGTACAATTGAAAATGTACTGACAGAATGTATGCCAAATACCACTATCTGCAATGGGGAAGAAGACTGCGATAATGGAGAGGACGAATCTGACGAGCTGTGTCGTACTGGTACGCAGCTCCTACCCTACAATCAAGGCTCATTCTCATTATGCCGTTTGTTGTATCGTTTCTTGGGAGATTACCCTTTTTTGCAGAATTTTGATTGGTCAACTGTTTGGTACTTTATTGACCAATCAGAATTCTGCAAATAAGGGGAATCCCTTTAATCGTTACTATGATTCGTACTGTGAGAATACGTCTTCACGGCTCATTCGTATGAGGCAATTTCTAGTAACAAGTGTACAAGATTCCTCTTATTTGGGACATTTTTGCGCTTCCTGTGTACTGAGGCAAAAGAGATGATCTATTTGGGATGTTTTTATATTGTGATTCTTCGGCTTTGTCTTGTGATTGTATTTGTTTCCATTGACATCGAGGATGAATTTCTTAACCCATTGGGCTGACATGCCTACATATGAGCGAAATAACCTGAATTGTGGTATTAAACGCCAATTAAAAAAAGCAATTTGTGACATTCTGATTCATCTAGTCATATCTCGAATTAAGAAACGGTCCTTGTTAGGAAATCATATAGTTGTTACTCTAATCACACCGTGCGAATGAGCCGTTAATCTTAACACACATTTGATTTGGTGAAGGTTATTATGGAAGAATTTTTTCCTCTACCTATGGCTTTACTTTCTGGGTCTGGATTTCCTTTAAAACACATTTCCACTCCTAATTTCTCATCACCATTTTCTTTTCCTCATTTTCCCCTTACTGAGAAACCCCTCTCCTAAGCCTTTGGGCGTGTGGTTGGAGGGAGCTTCATGATGCCCTGGTGCTCTCAGAGCTAAAGAGGAACAGAAAGCCGGTCTGTCTGTGGTGTCTGTAATCTGTCCTGTTATTGCCTTATATTTGTCTTGTCTTTGTCTTTGTTTGTTGCCAGTGGTGACGAGGGTGGTTTCCTTCACCCATTGGGCTGGCACGTCGTCATATAACTGAAAACCATTGAGTACAACGTTAAACCCCAAACAGAAAAAATAAGTCTTCGATGTTGTCAAATTATCATTAAATCGACTTTGATTAAGTGGTAGATGTCTGTGATGTTTAGATGTTTCTGAGCTTTCTGGGTTATCAGTCTTCATCACTCATGGCCTAATGGTCAGCATATCTGCATACTAATCATTCTTTCATGCACGTCCACAGGTTTAAGTATGTTCATCAACCTTCAGGTATTTGCTACACTATGTGGCTCCGGTAATCTCAGTTTACTCCTGGCTTTCTACCGTATTTAGGCAAGGAACCTTGTGAAATTGACAATCTGTCGGCATATAAGTGTTATACCCTTGAGCATGATGTTAAACCCCAACCAATCAAACAAACAAACAATTGCATCCATCGAGCATTTAAATGGTTCATCTGAAATGACCTGTTTAAAACTATTATATTGTTGCTCACAATGCTTGGGAATAGCTGGTGCATAATGAACTATGGTTTAATAGCTAAATTATTGAAAAAGTTTCTCATGAGCTGTATCATTATATGTCACTATTATTGATCTATCTATCTGTTTTACTTCAGAGACACCTTCTGTTTCTCCCACAACTGGTAAGTTTTTTTTAAAATTCTTATGTCAGAAAGTTTATACTTTTAGCTTTTGATACGATCATGAAATAATACAATGTTCAACATGTTTATATTTGAACAGAGGGTTTTGAAAATAATTACGTCTACTTGTTTGGTATAATACTAGATTATACTAGTTATTCCATTGGTTGTGTGAAAGTCCTCATATCAATGTACTAAGGATTTAATATAACTGATCTGTTTTCTTTTGGTTTTCTGAAGTGTTATAACTTTATTGGATCATTGTGATTTCTTAGTATAACTATTTCATTCTTTGGTTTAAAAAAAATTGACATCTGGGCTTCATAGAAATCAAAATATGTGCTTATTTCGTTGGTATAAAATGTTGTCCATTTCTTAGTATAATCATTTCATTCTTTGGTTAAAAAAAATTGACAATCTGGGCTTCATAGAAATACAAATATGTGCTTATTTTGTTGGTATAAAATGTTGTCCATTTCTTAGTATTACCATTTCAGTCTTTGGTAAAATAAAAAAGACAATCTGGGCTTCATAGAAATCAAACTTTGTGCTTATTTCGTTGGTATAAAATTGTGTCCATTTCTTAGTATAAATATTTCATTCTATGGTCTTGGGTAAACAATAGACATCTAGACTTGAAAGAAATCAAGATTTGTGCTTATTTCAAAGGTTTTAAGTTTTGTCCATTTCTTAGGTCAACTATTTCCCTTGTCTGTAAAAAATGATGTTTTTCATAGATCTTTGGTCTTCATAGAAATAAAAATATGTGCTTATTTCATGGGTTTTAAGTTTTGTTCATTTCTTAGGGCAACTATTTCACTTATCTGTAAAAGATGATGTTGTTCATAGATCTTTGGTCTTCATAGAAATAAAAATATGTGCTTATTTCATGGGTTTTAAGTTTTGTTCATTTCTTAGG
>JAVFBX010216459.1:0-11627 GCA_034783855.1 Mopalia kennerleyi | reverse complement strand
AGACTCTCCTTACTGTCACACCAGGAAGTCATTTCTAATCCAGTTCTTCCAACATATCCCCATGCCTCACACTAAACTCTCTTTCCTGTTACCCTAGTAAGACCTTTATAATATAATTCTTGCGACTCATCAGAGTCTTTGCTGTCACCGCTGGAAAACGCAAAAATTTTCATGAACAGTTTTTGTAGATAATTTGTAGAGACTTTTCTCTCCAAAATCTTGATTTACTCAACACAGCACTTGATCATATTAAACATTTCTCACAATGACGTATGATTGCCTTGAAACGGTGGTTGTATAGTTTCCAGGATCTGATTTAGGTATGTAGTGTGACGCACTGTTGCCAATGCACACTTAATTAACTGTGACTGAGATTCTATTTGTGTCACTCTCTCACAGATAATTATGTAACAATACAGCCAATGTCACAATTACAGAACTATTTTAATGATGTCTGTTTCTAAGGTTTCAAGAAATCACCCGGTTACTGGAAACCTAATCTCATACAAACAGATATCCCGACATGTAGCAGATATAAGTTTGTTGATGGCAACCTAAATTACCTTATCTAATTACAATCAGATGTTCATTTGCTCACCAGTATTGTAATGATCCAATGGAGATCACAAATAGGCCTCTTCAATTGTCCATTGGAAAGTCAGATAGAAGCAGGCAGTGGTAAACATAGGTACTTACCTAAGTTTTCTCGATAAGTCTAGGCATCCGTGTTAAGCATCACCTAGTGTTGGGAATACTGTTTGCTGTATGACTTTGTCAGTTCTGCATTTATCAACAATTAAATATTAATGAACAGCTTTAGATCTAGATTACATGACAGTGCATTCCATACTAATCTCATAAGATAACTTTGGTCAACAGACAACTTGGAAGATACATGTACCCCTAGCATTCTCAAAATAACACAGTAAATGAGAGATATCATGTCATAAATATAGTTCTCTTTATTTATGATATAATATCTCCTATTTACAGGGTCATTATGTGAATGCTGGGGAACAGTTAACCAAGTTGTCTGTCTACTTGTGGAGAAAGAAAGTACTGATTGCTTTGACCGGGATTCAAACCCAGGACTAGCACTCTAACTGACGGAACTAAGCAGTGTATATCACATGTATTATTATTTATGATATTTTGTTTTTGCAGGTACCTGTGTACTGACCTGGAAACCTTTGATCTTCAGGACTTAGGTATAAAGTTTGATGTGATGCTAGTAGAGCCTCCGTTAGAGGAGTATAACAGGGCCCAGGGGGCAGTGTTTGATTCATACTGGAACTGGGACCAGGTTTGTTATAGCTTTTACAGCCACTTTCATTTAAACAGAATTCCAGTTTTGGGATTAAATCATAAATACTTTAAACTTCTACTTCCACTGAGGTGTAAGTATCAAAATGCAAAGTTTTTTCTATTAAGAAAGTGACCATGAGGAGTGTTTTTGTGATGGGAATCCAATTAGCTTTCCTCATAGATCTGAGCACAGGTTGGGTATATACTTGATGTATAAGATATGATTGACTAGGTTTATATAGTTTATCTTGCATGTCTTGTACCTATTTGTGGGTTAGCCGTACAAGGACCACATACAATAAGTTGGTTGAGAGTGTTAAAAAATACGAGACAGATTAGAACAATTATTCACATATTAGAATAAATGATGTTCTGTTTGTTAACAGATTGAAAGGTTAGATGTGCCTGGAATAGCAGCTCAGAGATCCTTTATTTGGCTGTGGTGTGGCAATGCTGAGGGTCTGGAAAGAGGGAGATTGGTAAGTGAATTACATGTCATAGTTTCATCAACAAATATTGTGTATTATACTCGGCTTTGAATTAATATTGGCAGAAAAGAAATCTACAGCGCATCGGTGGTAGTTAGTTTTTTTTCTCAGAATGTAAAGATATGGATGTGAGATAACCTCCAGCACAGAATTAAACCCCAATCAAACAAACTAAATTTGAACTTTCTGAAATAAGGATTTAAAGACTGGTTGACATACAGTCAACATTTGACCAACCAGCATGTAGTAGAGCCTATCAATAGATGTATTGAGTACAGTGTGAGATTAGGGTGTAGACACGAACTACAAATCAACACATGACATAATCCCATTCATCTTGATCACACCATCTATGGCCTTAATTAATTTAATTAAAGGCCCAAATATTTGTTATTAAAAATTCAAATGTTATTTTCTAAAACTATAATAAACCATGAATGTTTATCTTTCAACAGAACGGATAACAATTTTTTTGGTGCATTTCCAACTGAATTGATCTAGTAAAACCTTATAAAATGTCAGCCTGTAGTTACAGTTGAAAATAGTCAGAGTCACTCAGAGGGAAAGGTGCCAGTGGCAAGAGGAAGTGTGGTGGGGTTATTTGTGTCTCAGCCTGTGTGAACCACACCAACACCACCCTTATATCTATCAAATATTGTTCAGTACGACGAAAAACACCAAGCAATTAATAAATACAGTTCAATGTCCTAAGTGTATTATGGTCCTCTGGCTAAAGGTAGTTTGTTTGAAGATTAGCAGTGCTGTCTTTTCTTAGCACTGGAGGAAGATTAACTTTCCAACATTATGAAAACATTTCACATCTTGGTTATGCTGATATAAATTATTGTTGGGATACACCGCCGTCATATAAGTGAAATATCCTTAAGAAAACGTAAAACAACTATCGATCAATCAATCAACCTATAAAGTGTATTGTCTGTTTATATGATTGTTTGAAGCATTAGCCCTTGTTATCGTGTGGACTCAATAGTCCTCACACCTGTTGAACAATAATACACATTCAATTATTAATTAACTAAAAAACATATTATGGCTGCTGCTCTCTAGCATAATAAAGTAAGTAAATAATCACATTAATTTATGTTCTTTATTGTTCCAGTGCTTAAAGAGGTGGGGTTTCCGTAGATGTGAAGATATCTGTTGGATAAAGACAAACATTCAGGATCCAAAGAGAAAACGAAATCCAGAGCCTAATGCGGCTTTTATTCGAACAAAAGTAAGCATTGTTAGCTCCGAAACTGAAAAAAACCCACCCAACTATTTCATAATTATTTTTATTCTCATGTCTGCTGAGTAGGCTCATAAGTGTTAATACTTCGTTCAAACCTTTCTGGGAGGATTGCCACCAGGGCAAGTAGATCAGAAAATGAGGTTTCCCTGGTCAAAACAATATGTTGTTGAAAACCTTACTTGCTTTCAGGGTGAGTGAAGTCTGGGATTTACCTGCCTGGAATAATTTTAGAAAGATAGTGATATAGTTAAACTTATATTTTATTTACCCATTTAAACAATTTGAGTGGTAAGTCAATTCCAAACTGATGTGCAAAACTATAGCTATGTGCAGAATTTACCAACTGATGTTGCCTCTTACTGTTAGTGTCACACTGATCTGTTTTTGTCTCTGTCCCCAGGAACACTGTATCATGGGTATAAAGGGCACTGTGAAGAGGAGCACAGATGGGGATTTCATACATGCTAATGTGGATATTGACCTAATTATTGATGAAGAAACGGAGTACGGCAGCAAAGAAAAACCTGTTGAGATATTCCATATAATAGAACATTTCTGTTTGGGTCGTAGAAGACTACACCTGTTTGGTCGAGATAGCACGATAAGACCTGGCTGGCTGACTCTGGGCTCGGAAATCACTTCCAGTAACTTTGATAGAGAAGTCTATGCCAGTTATTTTAAAGACTCCTCTGATTTAGTGACAGGGTGTTCAGAAGAAATTGAAAGACTTCGCCCCAAATCTCCCCAACCTAAAAACAAGAATCAAAACATGCAGAATTCTGGTGGGCGAGGTCGGGGTAATAGGGGTGGGGGAGGAATGATGAGAGGTTCTAACCGGGGTGGTATGATGTCAGGGAGGGGTGGAAACCGGGATATGGGGGGCCGGGGACGTATGGGTGGATTCAGAGGCAGGGGTATGCATAGACCAAACCAAAGGTGATGTTGTTTGTATATTTAGTTTTATACAGGACTGTTAATCATGTTGTATATATTAGCATTGAATTTCAACGGTTCTAATTTCTATCACCAGATGACTTGATCTTGAATTTCTTGGTATACATGTTTGATAATTCAGTGTGTAATTCAAGAATATTATCGATAATGTGTATCATAATTCGGACCATATGATCTGTGCATGCTGGGCCAATAGGTATCTGCCATCATCTTTAATAAACACTGCCTCAAGTTATCTTGTTGTTATGTTTTTCTGTATAAAGTGTCTAGGGCATGGACGTCTGGTAATCTTCTACTTGACTTCCGAGTACCTCGTTCAAATATAATGCTGTAGTGAATTACGTGACATATTCCAGATCACATGACAGGAACTAACGTTAAAGAAATCATTCCATAAGAAAACAACCATTTAGTGGCAACAGATCCGCTATGCAGATTAGTGTTGCTTGTATGGTCGTTTACCTGCTGCTGCAGCCAATCCACAAAGGTATGACCCGTGCATTTTGACAAAGCTCACGTAAGATAACATAAATTGACGAGAGACAAAAACCTTGTCATTTTTTGACACTCGCGTAATATAGTGTAATAAGTGTCGACCTTTGACGCACTTTGCCCACCACTATTATGCAGGTAATGGTATATGAGTGAGTCACACCACAGAGATATAGCTTCATGGTCACACGATGTGGCTCCGGCAATCCTCTCCGGTTTTCCCCTAAATTAGGCATGGAGCTGTGTGAAGTGAACATAGCGTCGTCATAGAAATGAAGTTCCCGTGAGTACGACGTTGAACCCCAATCAAACCTCTGCTCAGTAAATTTAAATGCATTCCCCAAACTCGAAGGATTTCCGCGACGCTCTACATGGTGGTTTTTGCCATTGGTAACTATGGGACAAATCATTTGTTCTAATGTCAAATAGGCTACAAATGTTACATTTTGGCGTTAAATAAAACACCATAAATATATGTGTTACAATATGAATAAAGGCTGGTTTTCTTAAGCCCGCGGCATTCAACGATTCTCCGTCGGTGACTAAAAATCTAAAGGAAATCGCTCCGTGTTCGGATTGGCTTGTGATGCGACTTGACACTGCCGGCGACTAGTCGCAAGTGATCAAACTTTTAACGTTGTTTTATATCTTGCAACTCGTCGCCGACTTTCGGCGACTTCTGTCCTCGTGTGCGGCGAACATGTGAACAAATTCCAGCTTTAAGTTGTGCATCCAATCAGTAGCCACTAGCCAAGATACAGTCACATGATTTAAAGAAAAAAATATGTTGACGCACGCCATCTCAGAACTCATATCCCAGCATCCTAACCATGAAAGACAATGGGAAAACGTTAAGGTAAACATAAACATATGATGCAAAGGAAATTACTGGAAGCCATCCAGATGAAAAGACTACACCTCCAGATGAAGCGGGCCTGTGTCTCCCAAATGCCTATGAACAACTGATCACATTTCAAGCTGACTACAACAATGGCAGTACTTCAAACCATCTTATCTAATGTTAAAACCACGATTGTTATTTATCCTGTGTTAATCTGCAGACAACCTTCACTCAACCCACCAAATAAATATACCCATGCTTGTTAATTATGTACAAAAACATTATAAAATTCAAATCAATTTAGGATACTCTAACCCCCCTACGTTTTACTTCTAAACTACTGTGAATTTTTCAACACCTGTATATATATTCTGTAGTGTCTATTTCTGCAGAACAATAATAAATAAATTGTTTGTTTTTTTTAACATCTTTTTGAAATTGCTACTTCTTTTACACCATTTACGTCAACTATTCAATTTTACATCAGCGTATAATATATAATATGAAATTAAAAACGGTCATTAAGATGTTTCCCGTTTGTCTTAGTTTTCTTGCAATATTGTGTTAAAGGTCAAAAGTCCAAAAAATGAGTCAAAATAATGAAATTTCATCTTCTTATAACTATATATAAAAAACGAGAAAAGAAATAAAAATTTGAATTACAGTTTTTTAATAACAGCCGAGAAGTAGTCATTTTCCCAAGTACGGTACACTGAAAAATGAAAGCAGAGAAAACGGATAAAATATATCTCGGATCTATTTTACGACAGTTCTTCCTCTTTCATACTCAATTCTTTGAAGTAATTCAATTTTTTTTTTCACAATTTGTTTATAATATCGAATTTACCCATTCTATGTATGTTTCGCAAATAATTATGTATATATATTGTGAAATATACCAGTTTTTCTATAAAATTGACAGCTGATCGTGTCACATGATAGTTGAATTCCATTCAAGCTGTGATTGACCTCTTCTTAGAGAAACACCAATCTACCTCATGGGGTGCCAGTGAATAAGTGCTCAATTTACAATACACAAAAACTGTTGATAGGCGTATATGCAGACTGTTAATCCTCTCCAGGTAGCTACATGTATTTAATTGATTGTCAAAACACCTCTGTTGTAATAATGTAGTCAAGTTTTATAGTCAAAGTTAACGGTCTTCTAATTCAAATTTTTTTATCGGGTCTGCACTAGGATAAAGATCACTACCTCAACTTTTTGAATATGCAATAATAAAAAATTGCAAAATTTGAGTTAGAGTATCCTTAACCATTCACTCGAGCATTATTTATGGTATTCAAACTCTACTGTGTAATATCTTCTATATATTGTAATCCCAGATTTACCATAACTCATGGTTGAACGAAATAAGCACTGCTAATTTATATGACATTCTCCGTGAACTAATACTGCGAATCGCTAAATCATACCAAATGATATCAAATCACATTTGTAATTGCTCGCAAATCTTAGATATTATTATACAGAAGAACAGTTTGGAAATGATGGTGCCTTCAAGGTTAGAACTTTCAAACATTTGAAACAAATGTTTGAATAATAAGACTCGAGTTGCAGTACTGTCGGTCGATGGGTCTAAAGGGGAGTAACTAAAGATAAAAATGTGTGTGCACTAAGAGTGGTGTCCCTTGAATCGAATAAATGTATAACCGCTTCACATCTATGTTGTGTTAGTGTCTATCATTGTAGGAATACACTGCCGTCATATAAGTGAAAAACCCTTAAGCATGGCGTAAAACACCAATCAATCCAAGTTTCTATACTTTTATTAATTCGTATTTCTCTGCATTCAGTAAGATATCTTGTTTTTTGTTTGGTTGTGTATACATATATAGTCATTGCTTGATTTATGTACTCGTCAAATAACTTATTATACGTCCGCCATACTCTATCATTTGGCAGTCTTCACAATCATTTGTTTATGCATCCATTAGCTTACAAGTTCATAAATATTCGATGCCACCTTTTTCCATTATTATTATTTCCAGACCCTTGTCCGGAAACAGGGGATTTCGTACAATTAAAAGTTTACATTCATTAGGAACGATAGTTTAATCTTACGCTTCTTATTCTCAATTAACGGCTGGTGGTTTAGGGGGGGGGGGGGCGCTGCATGTTGCCCTGGTGCCCTCAGAGGTAAAATATTTTCTGTCGACATAGTCAGAATTGAGAGTTAACACATTTAAACCCTTGAGGCAGGATTCCAGTGTACATATCATTCTAAAATAGAGACAATTCTACTTCCTACGTCGAGACATTGCCTCCCGAACCATCTTGTTTCGCACTTCTTTTATTTGCTGGTCTGTGGCATATGTCGCCCCAAATATTGGCGGAAATTAATGCGCGATGGCCTGGCATAGTATACGAGAGTAGTCTCGTCTACTATAGAAACTCTCGCGAGAATACGATTGAGTACTGTTGTGTGTTTGATAACAAAGGACGAGGCTATTGTAAGAGAGCTTTGGATGCAATATTAACGATTCTAGTGCACCGTTGTACTTGTTAAATCAATTCTTATCACATGTTTGATTGTGGTTAGTTTTAATCCACACTCTTGATTATTGGAGTGTAACGCTGCGTTTACCTGTTTGACCTTCGTCGCGAAGCATTGATAATCTCTATCACTTTTCGTACAGGTGACACTTTCTTTTTTAAGAAAAAAAATGCTGCGTCCTGAAAGCTTTGAAAAATCGCCACTATTTAGTTTTACATCGGTTGGCCTATTCCCCTATTTAGTTCTGAAGACATTTTTAACATAATGAAGATAAAGAAACGTATTTCAAAAAAGCGGTAACGAATTTAGCTGGCCTTGCAATCGGTGCGATTGGGCAACCCTCTTCTTTCATGTTGTCTAAAAGTTACGTCACTGATTAGGCAGGTGGGTATAGGGAAGACCTAAATTGCATTATCCACAGTGGATTATTGACAGAAGGCAGCCCTCCCTCCTATTTGATTTTCCATGACACGGATTACCCTTGATTCGATTAGACATGTTGTATTCTGTCTATGTGTTGTCCCGGATTATATGGGATTACTATATACACGCGAGTCTGTCCTGGACCGACTGAGCCATTGGTAAGGAGCATTTAACCAGATGCCACCAGATTCAAGGTCATGACAAGCCGTGGAAAACAAAATAACTCTTTTTTTCAAATCCTAATTAGTGCATATCCGTGTGAGACGCTACTTGATGCCATCGCCCAATACATCCACAACATTGGTAATAAAAGTGCCATGTTTCCAGGTTTGGAGAAAATCCATTTATTGTAATCGTAACTCCTGTAACTAGGTCAACAAAATTCAGTTTTCTTCAGTTCTAGACGGCCTTTCACTCACACGAACAGACTGGGTATTACTTACTATGTTGTCTACTGTGAGAACCCAAAAAAAACGGAACCTATGGTTTGCAAAGGTAACTTTTTAGTTAGACAAAAATTGTTGCTAATAATATAATTGTTAGTTTACTCAAATAATGAGCTACTTCAACAATTTATTTGTTCCTGTGCCTTTCTGTTAGAAAAATATTTTTGATAAACGGATGTAATCTACATTTTTGTAAGAATGCTGGCGGGAGGATGGGGGGGGGGGTATGTTTTTTGTTGTTTTTTGTTTTCCTTTGGGGAGAGGGGGTATCTTACTTTAACAAAACACAGATTTTGTTTCCATATGCAGAATATATGGCTCTTGAGTTTCGAAATCGGAACTAAACATTGACAAACAGCTTATTTCTCGTGTTACAAAAAAGTTCGCAGCGAGCCGCTCAGGTGCCCTGGTGCCCCAAGCAACACGACATCGGTATGGGTTCTGTGTCTTGCTTCTTTTGGCGTTGTGTGTTAACCAGTAACGTCCAATATGCCTTTCTCCACTCCTTCACTCATATAGCACGCTGGCATATGAGTGAACTAATATTAAGTACAACATGAACCCCAAGTCAAACAAATGAACACAATGCCAGGTGCATCTCCTTCGTAATGGGGATTAGTAAACGCGGTTTCCTATGGCTTATCCTCTAATGTTGACGGTAGATGTTATTTTATCCATTGCCACCGGGAGAAGCGAGGTATGAACAATTTCACCTGCAGGAAGGCAAGCAATTTGGATTGTTTAAAACTTTAATCCCAACGAGAATGATTGCAGGCTAAAACAATTTCCTGAATGGGCTTGTACGTGCTTTATTGCTCTGTGTCTCCCAGTAGCCACGTGTCTTATGCGGCTTCTTCGTTTGAGCAGGTATACTCATGGATTCGCTAGAGTTGATACACCCAAGCAATCAAGTAACAGCCAAGGTCGTTTTCGGTCTTCAAATGTTCGCGTCCACTTGTGTCATGCTGTATATCTCACAACCCGGAGATTTGTGAATGGATTTGATTTGCTACGGGCACATCGTCACACCCACACACTGCCCCGCGATATCCCGAAAAAAAGAGGAGTAATAAATTGTGTGTTTTCCATCTCGCAGATCTCGCAGAACTATTTCATAATGCGACATATAACCGAGGCTATTGGCTTAAAAATATAAAAAGTGTTGACCAAGGGCTCTTGCATCCAAGATATCAACACGTACGTACTTTGACGAAGGCACGATAGCGTTGTCACAATTGTGCTGCAACTTTAGGGATTCTTGAAATACGATTGCCAACGATAATTGCCATTGTAAAGTCTCCGCCATGCTGTGTTGTGTTTTCATAATAGTAGTATGGTTATTAAGGTTTGGTGTGTGACTAATAATAAACAGGGCAGACTTCCGTCCGTAAGTGAACAAGTGTAAGTTTATTAGTTAGATTGAAAAATGTGACAGGGAAACCAATAATGACGGTAGGCATACATGGCCGATTGTATGGGGATCGAGGGAATTTGATTACCACAGTCTACAGATCATCACCAGCGTAGAATCGACATTGTGCTGTTGACATCGTGTAATCGTAAAATCACCTTCACGTTTATCGTGTGCATGAACACAGACACGTACTAGTTGAGTAGCAGCATTGAAAAGTACGAATAAACATAAACCGTAAAGTAAATACAATGTATATGGTGGTTGTAAACTTTTGAAGATATTTGATCACATTGTCAATTCCTCCCGGCCTGGCTTTTGTATTCCGAGTTTCCGTGATATTTACTCCAACTTGTATTATTATGCGCATCCGATTGGACGATTTCTTTGATCACGTAAAGAGCTGCGCAGAACAAAAAAGTACTTCAAGAAACTATGTCGGTCGAATGGATTTCTCGTACATTAATTTTTATTTAATATGGTGACGCCCGTGTGTGCTTGTCGGCCATATAATAGTCAATAGATAATTCTACTAGATGTTTTCGTTAAACACGGTGAAACTGTGTTGTACGAATTTTGTAAGACTTGTTTATTTCTGTATAGTTTCGTTGAGTACAGCCATGTTGCCTGATCACGTGATCGATTTAATGGGAAAAAATCGTGGAGTTCAACGAAACGAAACTTCGCGAACGTACCAGACGAACGAAATCCGTGGAAAACGGCTCCACCGGGCTCAACGAAAACGTCCAGTCGAATGCGCTTAATGCTCGCAGTCACTATCTATGAACAAATTTGTCACTATTGCGTCTGTCAAACCGAAAGACCGCGGCAAAATATCCATAAAAAGTAATTTTGTGTGTATTCATTTTTTTAGATTTTATTTATTATACCGTAAAGACATTACCTGATTTGTAGTCATCCTGCTTTGAGCCTCCGTGACTCAATCGGTTAGAGCACTGGGGGGTCGTTTCACAAAGTGATTTAAGCCTAAAGGGGCCCATACACGTTTTGGCGTGTGTAGGGCGTTTTGATTTTAAAAAAAGATTAGAAACAAAATTTTGACGGATCAAACTACTTTGATATTTTTTGACGGGTCATCAAATTTTTGATACGTATGTGGGCAAATGTCAAAATTTTGATCAAACTTTTATTTCGTTCGTGACCGCCGAGGAGACCAGATCGCCATGTCTGGGAAGAAAGAGGCTGAAAGGAAGTTTTTGATTGAAGTTTTAGGTGTTTATAAGACTTTGCCAGCTCTGTGAAGATTCAAGTCGATTACAGCAATTGTGATAAGAAAGCCGCTGCCTACGACATTCTACTGCAGAAATATCGTCAGAACTTCACTTCCGCTTCATTAGAAGATCTAAAAAAAAGGCTAAATAATCTGCGAACTAATTTTCGCAATGAACTTCGAAAAATTGACGAATACAAGGGCTATGGCCACTGATGCTTCCATGTCGAAGATTTTGGCAATACTGAATTTTGATGGAAAAATACTG